>PVJD01005092.1:0-121729 GCA_004026545.1 Mormoops blainvillei
GTAGGAGTTAGAGATGATGTATGGGAAAGTACCTAGCAAGGTCCCTGACATGTAGGAGGCATTCTGAAAGGCAGCGGCAAACGCTGTTGCTCCTTGTAAATGTAGCCCATGGCCACCTCTGCCTTCTCCACTCACACACTGACTGAATTCCCTCAGGCATTCACAATTTGCCTTTCCATCTCAGGTGACACAATTCAAACAGCTAGACTGTATACCTCTTGGAAGAGTGAAGCGTCACTTCTGTTTCCACAGCATCTTTACACAGTTTCCACACTGCTCCTATGTTGGTTGGACTTGATGGGGTTAACAACATCCATAAACCACCTCAAAAATAGGCTTCTACAGGCAAATCACATGAACAAACTGGAGACCAACACACCCATCCTTAATTAATGGCTAACACCATTCAAGGGTTGCAGGTTGATTAGTCTCTGTAAATGTTTTCAGGTTGGTAATTCACGAATGAAGAGCTTTCTGGTCCCAAATCCCATGTCTTAATCTCAAGGATGGCCTATAAGCTCTGTGCTGTTGCTTGACTTTTTGTGGGTGCATCTCTGGTACCTGCGAATTCCTGCGAGTTGGGACTGGCTCCCTCCCTGTGGCCAGGAAACCAGCTAAGGTGGGGCCCGTGAGGCTGGAGCCCATAGAGGGTCAAGTTTGGGATGTGTGTACCCTTGAAGTCTGAAGCTTGCAAAGGTCTCAGGCCAGAGCTTGTCTGTGTCTGGCTAACGTTTTCTCTGTCTACATTCAGTACAGACCCTGTTCTGAGATCCTCGTCCTCAGAACTGGGAACAGGGTTTACCCTGTGAATAGCTGGGAAAATCCTGCTTTAACTCCTGGCACCATTGGAAGATCACCATAGCCATCTGCACGGGCCTTAGAGAGTTTATCTGTAGCAATTTAGCCTCATCAGCACCCTCTGTATCCATGCTGATGTGTTGCCTGCAAAAGTCACATAGTTTGATCCGATCACATCAGAATACGAAGGCAGGATCTCAGCCCATTCTCAGCCCCTCCAGCCCCCACCTCTTTCTCTGCATTATTCTCCACCCACCTCCTCAGGCAGTAAGGGATTTGCCTAACCTCCATTACCTGGCAAGACCAGAAGCCTGAGTTTAAAACCAGCCTCCCCACCCCCACCCCTTATCACCTGCTCCAGGGCTGGCTCCCACCCACAGCCTCTCCCTCTGGGCCCCAAAGCTAATTACAGGCTTCCCTAAATCATTCTAAGGTAAAGCTAATTAAGTCAGGGTCGGCCACCAATTTTCTGGCTAGGACAGGCAACCCGACACCTCTTTCACTCCGGGATCCTGAAACCTTGGCGTATAGCTTCATTTGAATTTGAGAAGAGGGTTTTATCACTTACGGCTTGATTTTAGGAAGCTCAGCAAAACGGGACATTTTCCCAACTGCTTCTTTGCACCAAGTCAGGGTGAAAATATGGGATCAGGTTAGGGGTCTGAAAGAGCCAAGTACAGCCAGATCAGTACCTGCTAGGGGAAGGTATGGAGGCAAAGCAGGTGACACCTTCTCTTTGGCAACTCCTCACCATGCAGGTGCGTCCCCATCCACATCCACAACTGCATGACGTGAGCAAAAAGCCCTGCCTTCAATCACAGCCCTGACACTTGCTAGGTGAATGCCCGTGGGCAGAAGACTGCCTTCCTGTGCCTCAGCTTTCTTTTCTGGTAATGGTAGTGCCTACCGCAAGAGTTGCTGAGAATTAAATGAGATAACATCTAAGGCAGCCAGTGTGGAACAAGTGCTGAGCCAATGTTTGTTGAATGAACAAGTGACTAGAAAGCCACATGCAGATTAAACACCAAACAATATTAGTTCTTTTGTAACTATGAATATTCATGGACACAGTGGCTAACTGCCTAAAACCTTCATGTGAATAAATTCATTGCATGGTTTCCCCCTTTGAGATGTAAGAGTGAGAGAAGGTGGAGGGGGTGGGAACTGAGGACTACACTTCCACAACTCACTCTTCCTTTTTCTGGGCCTCAGCGTCCCCCTCTGTACAGAGAAGCCACTTACTCACTGTCACTCAAAATGAGTGACTTGCGCCAGATTCAAGTCCCACCTCTGATTCCCAGCCCCTTCCTGCTCTGTTCCCTCATTTGCTGTGCCCTCACTAACTTCCAAGAAGGGACCAATGTCCAAGACCAGCACATGGCCTTCATTATTTGCCAGCACCACACCTTTGGGTACTTGCTTGCAGACAGTGAGTGACATGCTTAGCTAATTAAACAGACCCCAAAGGCAAGGAAAACATGGAGGCAGGTCCAGTGTATGGCTGAGGACCCACGCTGTACCATGGCCAGCACAGTGCTGAGGATACAGGCTCTGGAGTCTGGTTCAAATCTCAGATAGCTGTGCAGCCTTGGGCAAGTTACCTGATCTTTCTGTGCTTCAGTTTCTTTCTCTGAAAAATGGGCGTCATAATAATAGTATATCTCTCATAAGGTTGCTGTAAGAATTAAGTGAATTTATATGCACCAAATGCTTAGAACAGGGCCTGGAACTTAGTTGGTGCTCCCCAAGCATTTGTCATTACTCATATTTCAGAGCCAGGATCTCGTTGAAACTCAGCACAGCCAGCCCATCCTGGGGTTCCGATGGCTCCCATCTAATGGTTGAGGTTCAGGGAGGAGAAGCCACTTGCCCTGGTCACCCAGAATGAAACCCCTACCACACTCCTCTGTCTCAGTGAGGACAAGCAGGGCTGGAGCAGCACAGAGGTGGCTAAGAAGAGCCAGGCCTCCCTCAGAGGCGCAAGCAGAGTCGGAAGGTGGCTATAAATATGAGAGGCGAGGGGCTTTCTAACTAGGCCAGGAATGTGTGTTAGTCATTGAGGTCAGAGCGGGCCGCAGCGGCTCTTGGCTGGGAAAAGAGTGTATCCAGGAGTGAGCTCTCCCGGGCTCAGGTGAAACCAAATGACTTGAGGAGGAGGGTGACAACTGGTGCTTAGCTAGGGGACATGATGGCACCACTGACCTTTGTCATAGGTGTGGGGGTAATCCCCAGAAAAGCCTCTCCTGCTCCTTGTAATTGGCCAAGAAATCCTTCTATAACCCAAATCAGATCAGCCACCTAAATCCACCGCCGGGCCCAGGCCACCATTCTGGAGAGTGAACAAGCACATCCTTTTTATTTTAATAGCTGTGCACTTACTTTAATATGTTAGGAGAAAAATACAACTATGATCAAATCTATGACCTCGTGGCTATGAATGCTTAAGATGATACTAAGTAGGTGTATATGTTTTCGAAAAAAGAAGTTGATTTTTTAAAAGAATGTGAAGTCTGTGCTAGTACATGTGGAACCCACAAACACTATTACTAAGGTTTGGGGGGGGGGGTCCTGGGTCATATGCAAAATGCTAACCTCCTTGCTGTGGGGTTCCAGTTGTTTTCTGTGATCCCACCCATACCCAGCCCTGCCTTTGCCCAAATGCCCCAGGCTCTTGCACCCCACCCCACCTCTACTCTCACTGTGCCCACCACCTGGAATGCCTTTCCTGTGCATCTTTCAACCAGCAAGGGCCAGGAGAAATGAGCTCCTCACTGGAACCCTCACAAGGCCGAATGGAGGCATCCTCCCCCTGGCCACCCTATGCCCTGTCCCTCCACTGCCACTCCATGCACTGCGCGAGGGTCACCATAGCTGGGACCATCGCACCTCAGTGGTGATAGGGAAAAGCACTATCTGGGTGTGACTGTTTTCCTCCCTGCTGTGCCGAGCTCAATGCTGGCATGGAGCACAGGCCCAGGAAGCGGACACCTGGTTACATTCTGGAGCTTTCACTGCCTGGTGCTACGCATGCACATGTAACTCACTGTTGGGGCTCAGTCCTGCCCCCTCATCAGTCAGATGGGCACAGCAAGTTTCCTTCTTTGAGGAGGGAGTGGTGCATGGTGTCAGTGAGTTTACTCCACCTAAAGGTACCTAGAGGCATGTGCCTGGCAGGTTGTCAGCACTCCACAAATATTGACTAATAATTCACATCATCAAGGCTCTGATCATTATCAGGAACCAGTGGATATTCATTGAGTCTATGGTGATGCAGGGTGGAGGGGAGGGAGATAATACTAGAGCATCTTTGCATTTAGGATGGGAGAAAGTTCTCACCACCTATTTACTCTACCCCTCTCGTTTTGAATACGGGGAAGCTGAGGCCCACACTCCGCCCTGGAACCAGGGCCCAGGACTTCCATCTATGGTTGTTCCACCACCACCTGCCTCTCAGGACTGGGAGAGGTGACTGAGGCCAGAACTCAGCTGCCCAGCAAGACACTGTAGCCCCTTACCCCTGCTTCCCTCACCTCTTCAGCATGGGCCAGCAAGACCCAGTAAGGAATTCCAGGGGCTATGGCTGGCAAGAGATTTCTCACTTCACTGAGGCAGTGAATCAAAAGCCTCATTCTTTACAGATTCCTCTGATAGGTAGGAGCAGACATGACCTTTGTCATTTGTTATTTTTAGCTGAGCAGGCGAGGAATGATAAAAACCTGTACGGGAGCTGACTATAAATAACATGCCTGTGGTGTATTTTTTTTCAACACATCTAAAAATTGTAAATCTAAACAAACCTTGCCCTTCAAAGCAGAATAACAACATTAGCATGGCCCTTTACAATCAGCGAGCCAATTTCACAAAAACCATTGCTGGGGATCACCACACAGTTCTCTGGCGGAGACACTTTTATTGCCCCCATTCTGCAGATGAGGAAATAAGAATGAGATCATCCAGTAAAGCCGTGGGCACAGTACCTGACCTGGGACGAGAGCCCCAATATATATCACTGTCCTTATTGTGGTATGTTTGAGAGGTCAAGGAGCTTGTACAGGGAGAAGGAAGGGAGCAGGGCCAGGACCACCATGGGGCCGCCCCTTTCCAAAAGCCATAGGCCACTGGCTGCTCATGGGCCTTGGAACCAGAGGGAGAAGAGGTAGATGTGGAAAGACCAGAGGAGTGGGTGTTGGGTGTTGTGGATCCTTCAGGATGAGAGTTTGAGTGAAAAGGTGGTGGCTGGAGTGCTGGAGGCTGAGCTGAAAAGGGTTGAGCAACGAGGGAGGCAAAAGGGGAGGAGGAGAGAGAAGGTAATTAGCCAACAGTTTTCTAGGGCAGTTCCCCACCAGAATCACCTCATCTGACACTGAAATCCCTTTGGGCAGAGCAGTGATCCAAGGCAAGCCCCATGGCAGGAGAATAAGAAAAACCACGAAAGAACAGGTTTCCAGAGCTGGGTGGGCAAGGGCAGTGGGCAGGGAGGAAAAGTCAAAGGAAACCAGAGCAGAAAGGGGATCCTGGGGCACAAAAGGCAATGGGCTCCAGACAGCAGCGCTGAGCTCCTGACCAGGGCTCAGTGGTGTGCGGTGAACAGGGAGTGACCAGCTCTCAAGAGATGGGGGCCCTCTTTGTAGTATTTGCTGTTTGGGGCGGGGGCGGGGTTGGTAAATGCTCCCATCCTGGCAAATTACAAGGTATCAACACAAGACCTTCGATATTCACAGTCAGCTCTCTCACATCAACACAAGCAACTCCAGAACACCACTGGGCAGACTGCCACCACACCAACCCTCCAGGATAGGATACTTAGGTTCTGCTTGCTTCAAAGGGAGAGAAGAGGGCCTTGGGGGGTCATTTTAAGCTACCATTAATTGTGCCTATAACACATAACATACAAAGTATTTTACATGTAGTATCTCAGTTAATTCTCAGCATACTCCTCCAAAGTAGACATTATCTCCATCTTACTGATAGAGAAACTGAGATTTGGAGTGGTAAATTAACTTGCCCAAGGTCACACAGCCAGTGAGTGGTGGAGCCTTGATTTGAATTCAGGTATGTGTTAGTTCAGAGCCCATTCCCAGCCATATACCAGCTGGCCTTAAGCCAGAATAGTTCTGGAAACTGAGTTGGGGCTGGGTTTTCAGACAGGAATTCATTGGTGGGTTCCTCTGTGGGACTGGCAGCAGAGAGCCCTGACCAAGTCTCAGAAGAGCTGGTTACCACCCTTGGCGGAGGTCCTGAGAGCTTCGAGACACTCGCACATGTAGAGAGTGCAGAGCAGGAGCACTGTCTTCCCCCCACCCCAGGGCAGAGCCACCACTTGGCACTTCACAGGGCTCCCTAAACCCTACCTTCCTCCTTCCCTTCTTTGCATTTGGGTATCCCAAGAAGCCTTGCTCTAGGAGGCAGTCCCCACATTGCTGGGCATGTAGTAGGTGCTCAATTAAAGCTAAAGTAATGAAGAAAGGAACCAATAATATATTCATATTCTCTGTCATTTTGTTTGAAATCAAAGACTATATTTCCTATGACTTAAAAGTGTTGTCGCCTTTGCAGAAAAGAGATGGAGAAGCAAGGCAGACTTTGCTGGGCACCATACTTGTATGTATGTGCCCCATACATACAAGTTACTCATTGAAGCCTCGTCACACTCTCATAATTGCAGATATTATTATGTCCATTTCACAGATGCAGAAACTAAGGCTCAAATTGGCCAAGTAATTAGCCCAAGGCCACCCAATACTAAGTGGTAGAACAGGGGTTCAGTCCTTTATCTCTTTGATCTCTAAGATCCTGCTGTACTGTGCTGCATTCCCCAGAAAGAAAATAGAATCTTATGTCTGAGAAGCTGCTTTCAGTTTGCCATGCCACCCATGTCCTTGTATGTCATTGTTGCAGATGTGGGGTTGGCAGGACAGGGAGGCTGGGGGAAGAAGAAGGTGGGCTCAGGAGAGCAGGCCATCCCCTGGCCCACAGCACTTAGTCCTATCCCAGCTGGCTCCTGATCCAGTGTTTACCCTACCCCCTGGGGCAATCTATTGGGGGTCTTGCAGTGAGAGAGTTGCCCAACCTTGAGGGCAGTCGCATCCACAGAGGGCCTGCAGAGTGGGACAACCAGGCCTGGAATGTGCCCACTGATGCTGGGTCTCCTTGAAGGGTGGCCCTGGCCCCTGTGCAGATACTCTTTGGAGTCATATCTGATGAAGATGGGTTCTCAGCAACATGGCCCTCAAGGTGACAGGGGCAGCTTTTCTAATAGGGTTAAAGGGCTGTCCTGGAGCCAGCCCTTGCCTCCCAACCCCAGCCTTGTTGTGGTGTGTCCAAGGCAGGTGGCTGCCCTACTCTGGACCTCAGGTTACTCATCCGTAGAATAGAGGGTAAGGTTGACAGAGGGGCCCAGCAGTACCTCCAGGCCCCGATATGCCAAAATTCCACATTAAGCAATTCCGTGGGCAGATCCCAAAGGGAATTCCCTCTGGGGAGATGTGGGATGCCCTCATGGGGATGACTCTGGAGTCCATCAAGGCTCTGTCAGCATTATCCAGCCTCCCTCAGGCCCAGCTCTGGCTCCATACCCTGCCTTCACCCTGCTGCCTTCAGCCCCTTGCCGGACACCCTGGGAGGTCCCAAGCATTCCCCATACCTGTAGCAGGGTAGTGGTGAAGATGTCTGAACTCAGATCCCAACACGACTTATCAGTTAGCCAACCTTGGCCAAGTTATGCGACCTCTCTGTGCCTCAGTTTCATCACCTATAAAATGGGAGTGATAATCAGACTACCTTAAAGGATAGGAATTAAAGGAGCCAAGACAAGAAAAGTTGTTAGAACAAACTTTCCCTGGCATGTAGTGATTGCTCACTCGATACCACCTCTCAATACTATTTGTAATGACTTGTAGTAATACCATCTCTTCTGCCCAGAGGCTCTCAAGTGGGGCTACCATTAGGGGCAGTCTGGGGGCCTAGAGGAAGCACTAGATTGAGAGTCCTGAGCCCACAGGTCTCATCTCAATCACCCATGACCTCAGGGGGTAGGTGCCCCTTCACTTCTCCTGAGCTCAGTTTCCTCTTCTCTCAGGCAGCTCCCCTCAGTTCCCAGCACATTTGGGACTCCATAAATATCTACTGGATGTTCTTGTCCTGCCAGCTGTGGCTCTGTACAGGCAGGACCCCTTTCCTGCTTGCTGATGTGTCCCTGGCTCAGAGCTGCTCCAGTCTGGTTGGAGGAAGGAATGTGTTGCCTATGGAAGGTGTGATATTACTTACGGTGGTGCTGTCAGACAACAGTGTGGAATTCTATCATGTGCCAGACCCCTCACCAAGGGCTTCATGTCCCTCATCCTGTTTAATCCTTAAAACCCTTCTGAGGTTCCTCCTGTTCCTGGAATAAGGACAGAAATCTGTAACGTGGTCCAAAATGCTCCCACCTCCTCTCCTGCCGTTTCCCTACACTTTTTCCCTGTAGTCATTTGGGCCTCCTTTCAGTCCCTTGAGAGTTATTAAGCTCTTTCCAGCCTCAGGGACTTTGCATCTGCCTTTGCTAGGAGCCACTTTCATTGAGTGAGCTCCAGCTCAGCCAGCAGGACCAAGCCCGGTTACCAACCCCTTAGGGAAACCTTCTATGATTTCCCCTTCTACTCCCACCAGAGACAGCCAGTCCCTCCTGCAGACTGTGCTCATGGCCTCTGCCCCTTCATCTCCTACCCTGAGTAAACTTCCATTGGTTATGTGTTCATTTGATTTCACATCTGTCTTTAACCCTCTCAAGGGTAGACACTGTGGGCTTTTCTGCTGACCGCTGTTTCCTCAACACATAGCAGAGAACCTAGCAAATAGTAGGTGTCAATGGATATTTTTTGAACAAATGAGCTGGCAGAGAGGCCAGAAGCATGCCTATTTCACAGATAAGGAGCCTCAGGTCAGAGAGATTGAAGGACTTGCCCAGAGTCATACAGCCCATCATGGAGGAATGGGATTGGAACTAGTCCATCAGGTTCTAGTTCCCAAGCTCTTGGCACTCACCCCTACTCCCTTGCCACCTTTGGATGTGATGGAAGACCCTTCACATCCCAGAGGGAGAGGGAAAGGGTTTCTCTTCCTCTGAGAGCCCTAGCTGCTTGGATGCCTTGTAAGGGGTTGAGCCCACACCCCACTGCACCCCTATGAGTCTTCCGTGAAAGATCTGAGTTCTAATTCTGGCTCCAGCTATGTGATCCTGAGTTTGTCACCCCCATTCTCCAGACCTCAGTTTCCTCATCAGTAAAATGGGAGTGATACTCTCCACAGAGCAGGTAAAGTGTGTGTCCATGGCATGTCCATTAGCACACAGGAGAACGCTCAGCAGAGACAGCCAGTGTTGCCCCCGTGGACTCCATCCCACCCTGATGACACGCAGACAGCTGGAATGGCCGCTTTTCATTCCCCAACTTCTTATTGGTTACAGTTCCACCAGTGTCTGGCCATCTAATCAGTCAATTTGAAGCATTTTCCATTGTCACCCGCTCTTCTCCTATCCTCTCTGAGAATGCTCTTTCTCCGCTGGGTCCTTAGAGCCTCCTCAGCAGGAGCAAATCCAGAGCAATCACGGCCTGCGTGGCAGACAGTGGTTTGAATGCGGTGTCCTGTGCCACGCAGCTGTGCACCCCTGACCAGGCCACTTACCCTCTTAAGGTGAGGGCTAATAGCATGAAATTCTCCTGGGGTAGTGATGAGGAGTAAATGACAGCTTATGTGTTAAGTGCCCGGCACACAGTAGGTGCTCAGCAAATGGAAGGTTCCCTTTCCTCTCCTTCTGATACTCCTTCAGTCATCATCCCCACTGCCTGTTTCCCTTTTCCTCTTCTTTTGTTTTCTCTAGAGAGTCAGCCTTCCAGCAGGAGGGGAAACACACACACATACACACACACACACACACACATAAATGTTGACTAGGAACCCCAGCTCAGTACCTCACATTCGGTGAGAGCTGGATATATATTTGCTAACTGAATAATCCAAAGAAATGCATTAGTAATGGTGGAATGTCAGGCTGTAGAGGGAACATTTAGGGACGGCGGCTTCTCTGTGGGTGCTCAACTCACCTTGAGTCCGACCCTGGACTCAGGCCTCCTGGTCCCAGTTGAGGCATCTCTAGACAGTGTGTCTGAGTAAAGTTGGGGTCTTTCTTTCCCCTGCCCAAGCTGGGCATGCAGAGGGAGCCCTGTTCATTGACAGGCTCAGGAGACAGCAACTCTTAAGCCAGGACCTACAAGCAAGTGCAAAGAATATTTCTGGAGCCACAGAGAGATACAAATACTAGTTTAAAACCACCAAGGGAATTGCTTTTTCATTCACCAAACCTTCCCTCATCAGTTCAATCAATATTTATTGAGGCTCTGTGCCCAGTACTGGGGATACAACAGACAAATGAGACCCATTCCCTATCCCCAGAGAATCCACCAGCCTGATAGGCAAGACAGACGCACATAAAAAGCTTGATTGCAAGAATCTCTTCTTGGAGGGGAGGGGCAATGGAGGGGACATCAGTAAAGGATTCATGGAGGGCGAGTTGCTGGATCTGAGTCTTGAAGGATGAGTAGGCATTCTCCAGGCAGAGAAGTGGGGGTGAAGGAAAGGCATCCCTAGCAAAGCAGATGGAGCATGCAAAGAAAAAGGCATGGAAATGCAGGGTTGTGTTTGAGGAGCAAGGGAGGCTTGCTGTAGGGGAAGCAGACAGAGGATAATGGGAGGGGTCTAGAATAGTCATCTGGGCCACATGAGCCAATGGTAAGGAATTTTTTTATGCTGAGGGCACAGGGGAGCCAAAGAAGTGTTTAGAGGAATTAGGAAAGCTCTTTAAGATTCGGGGGGTAGGGAAATGGGAGGAGGATGCAAGAGAAGAGGCAGGGAAACTAAGGTGAGGAGTCAGGATTGATGGATGGGAGAGGGCAGCATGTATGTGTGCCTCTTAACAAGGTGTCATTAACCCAAAGGGGTAGCATAGATGAGACTGCCTCTCCCAGGCCTGGAAAAGTGAGTCTCCTCCAAGAAGTTCTCCCAGTGTAGCTCTTGACCCCCTAGACTCTGCATTCTCCCAGGAGAGAAAGTTGCCAGCTCACTAATTGTCCCCTGTTCGTGGCATCTGGCCTCTCAGAGGAGTAACAAGGTCAACCATCATGACATACCTGCCTCGTCCAGCTAGAAGGTTAGGGTGGACCCTCCAGGCTGAGGATTTCTGACCTGTATGGTTGAGAAGACATGTGCACAGCTGCAGGAAATTCAGGTTCCCTGTGGCTCCCTGGACAACGTAGGGTCTATGGGCTAGGGGTGGGGCCTCACACAGCACTGGTTTCAAGCCCCAGTTCCCCTACTCATTCTGTGACTTTGGGCAGCATTGTTTCACCTCTCCATGCCTTCGTTTTCTTGTCTGTAAAATGGGGATAAAAATAGGACCTACCTCCCTGGATGTTGTGAAGCTCACATCATGTGAGACACACAGTAGGATGTCAATGTGAATAGTGGCTGACGTTAGCCAGTAAGCCAGTCAGGCCTGCACCCTCCTTATTGGGGGAACAAAAGCAAGGGGGAGGAGCTGGGAATTGGGGGCCTTGGTTGGCATCTCAGCAGAGTTACCTGAGCCCTAGAGACCAGCCCCAACAGGTGGTATATGAGAATGACCATACCCCAGTGGGATGAGGGGCTAGGAGAGAGCTCCCACCCAACATTTCCCAGAAGCCACCCAGAGAATCTTATCCCCTCCCCAATCCCATCAGTTTCTTCTATTAATAACAGCTGCTCTTCTCTTTAGCTTGCCAGCCTGCCAAATAGTTATAATTGTCCCCATTTTGCAGATGAGAAAACTGGGATTCAGGGAGGTTGAATCATTTGCCCAAGGTCACATAGCCATAAATGAAGGAGTTGGGTTTCAAATCCAGGTCTGTCTGTCCACAAAATCTCAGCCCAAGATCAGGTCGGCTGAGGGAGTTTTGGACCATGGTGGAAGTGGGGGATGGGCCCCCCAGGTGGTAGAGGGGAGACTTGGGACAAGCTGGGCCATGTGGTCGCCAGACACACATTCCTTGGCCCCTCAAGGTCATGGGCCTAGGAGAGCCTGAGCCGTGTGCCTCACATTTGGGTAGCTTTAGGCAGGGACAGAGGGAAAGGTCTAGAGCTTGAGTGGGACAGTTCTGGATTCTAATCTTGGTTCTCATCCGCACAGGTTCTATAACTCCTAAGCGAGTCACTTGAGGTCTCTAGGCCTCAATTTTCTCTTCTGTAAAATGGGAAGAAACCCAGTTTCTCTGAAGGTGATTTGTGGAGATCAGACAAGACAGGGATGTGAGCAACCTTTGGAAATAGATTCCTGTCCCCTGAGGGGCCCTTCCAGCATCTCTTTGTGACAGTAGCTGACCCAAGAGCTTCCCCAGGACCCCTGCCTGGGGCAAGGTGAGGGCAGATATAGCTTTCATGCCTGCCTCCCCTCAATAGGGGAAGCGATGGAGAGCTCATAGCCTACAGAGAAGAGACAGCTGGTCTCTGAGTGCATCTGATTCTGCCTCCATCAGACCTGTGTGGAACTACCCCATCTTTCTCCCTTGTGCAGACTGCCTCCATCGGACTAGACGAAACTGCCCACTCCCATCCCTAAGCAGACTAACCCTCTTTGCTCCCCACACTGCCCTGCTCGAGGACGTATTACAAGGGAGAAAACGTTGTCTGGCCACCTAAACACCATTTGACAATCAAACTAGTCTGGTTCTTCCCTCACCCCTGCCCTATTTCTCATGCCTTCCCCCAATGCTGGCCAGCCTCCTGCCTCTCTCCCCCTCTTCCCTGTGGGTAACCCTGACCTGTTGTTCAAGCTTCCCAGAGTTGCAACACTAGCACCATTGTTTGTCTGATTTCACAATACTTCTGCCTGTCCAGTCCCTGCTACCCCCCAATATATCCTGGAAGGACAGACCAGATACCCCAGGTATGTCTGCTGCAGGAAGGGGAGACACAGGAGGTAGGGCAGGGGACAAATGTCTGAGACCAGATTCCTCAAGGATTACCTTGGGCAAGTCATTCTTTTCTTCAGGCTTCAGTAAACTCAACTGTGAAATGGGAGAACTGCATAGGAATCCTTGAAGGTCCTTCTAGTTCTAGTATTTAATGAATCAAAATCACACAGCAGCAGGTTCATTCAAGGTTTTACTGTGGTATCTACCACATGCTGGGAGCTGGATCTCTGGAGACAGCTAATGTGGTCATAGCCCAATAAGGGTTAGATGTGTAGCCCATCACAATATGGTATGGTCAGAGGTAGAACACATGCATGAACTAATTCTGCTGGTGAAATCAGGAAGGATTGTCTGAGAAAAGGGCACTTGAGTTGGACTTTGGAGATTGAATAGAAGTTCATGGGCCTACTGTAAGAAAAAAACTTCCAAACTATGCTATTCAACATTTGGGCTGCCTCAGGAGTTGGGGGTATCCCATAATTAGGGTATGGATACAGAAGTACACAAGGCCACGAATGCCAAGCAGATGGAACTGGTACCTGGCTAAAACGGGAGCTTAGCCAGATACCAGTTCTAGTCTTAGATTCAGGGAACCAAAAATCCCTGAGCTCCTGAGAATTCAGTATCTGTTGATGAAGCCCCAGCCCACCCCAAGCAGGCCAGTGAGCAGGCAGGACTCGGGACTTCCAAGCAGATGAGTATGGGGACTCACAGCTGGCCCATGCCATACTGACCTTCACACATAAAGAACCCTGGGCTTGACGTCTCAGTCTTGGGTCACAGGTTTGGCTTACCCCTCCTGCCTGAGAGACCCTGACTTGGCCACCACATGCCTCTGAGCCACACTCAGCTTCCTCATCTGTAGCTTGAGTTCTCAGCAGCCACTCCAGCAGTTGTGAGGATTAAGTAATTTACTGTCTTGCAGGTGGCCTTTACAAACTTAAACTGTGCTGGACAGGGGAGGGATTATTACTATTGAAATGGTGATTCCTAGCCAGCCCCTTGAGGGGCTTTCTTTGTAATCTGGGAAAGTGGTTCCCCCAATGATGTTACAATAACAATGATGGGATTCAGGGCACAGACTTGTTTGCTTGCACCACATGTGAGCTGCAATAGGCCTTTCACCCTCTGCCCTTCTTTGCCCAAGCTCATCGCAGTCATCTCAGAACACTTTTACTTGGCCCCATGTTGAGGGGCAGAGGCTGACTCTAGGTCTTGGAGAAAAGGAGACTCCTGACCTGGCCCAGTCCTGGAATGGGGACTAACTTAGAAGTCTGCCTGGAGGGGGGCTGATGGAGTACCCCACGTGCACCCCCAAGAAGGGGACCAACATGGGAGCTCCCTGTCTCAGGCTGTTGGTGGGCAGCAAGAGCCTTTCTCAGAGGTGTGCTGGGCTGTTCTGGCAGCCTTGCCAGGTGCCTGCTTTGCCTACCCCAGTGGAGACCAGGGCCACCCAATGCTCAGCATCCTTAGTTTCTCAGCGTCCTCCTTGCATTGAGGCCACTCTGCCTGACCCAGGGGTAGAATGGGACACTTTGGTGGGGCTTGGGGGTGAGAGTGAAAAGTGAGGGGTTATCAGCCTGGTCCTGCTGGTGGGGTCCCTGCTGCTGGTGCTCTCAGGCTGTCTGTTTCCTGTGGCCCCTCTGCCCGGCCGGGCTCTGATTTTGGTGCAGTGCAGACTTTCAGCTTAACGAGACAAATTGATATTCTGTGCCAGCCCAGGGATGGAGCGGCAGGCAGCTCGGGACACTCTGGCAAGCAGCTCATAAGTAGGCAGTGGGTGGGGGCAGGAGAAGGAGGCAGCTTCCATCTGGAACTGCCTCCTGGGGCAACTCCTACCCCGGCCCCCCATGAACCACCTCAATGCTGACAAGTGCCCTGAGACACGTCCTGAAGGTCCTTCCACCTTCAGTGCCCTCCTTCCAAGCAGGACACCCAGTCCTGGAGGGGGCAGGGCGCTGGAGAGGGAGGCTTCTAAATCTGAGAGAAGCCCCTTCACCCACTGTGACCTCCTAACCTTGCCCATAGGGCTGTCCTCCCACCATTCTATATTTAAAGGGGCAGCAGATCTGCCAGAGATAAGGCAGGAAAAAGTGGGCAGCTGGCTGGGGGGATTCCATTCCTACAGACTCCTCTTTGGGGTTCCCTTGGGTATTCTGGACATCGTCTGTCCCCCAATATGGTCAGCCCCCTAATTCATCAGCAGATGTCCCCTCAGATTATGTAGATGTACAAGACATATACAGACATCCCTTCCAGTGGGCACCTGTCAGCAGAGAAATCACTCCTTGAAGGGGTCTTCTGCCAGGCCTGCAGCCCAGCCCCCACCTCAGGTGGGGGTGCATATGGCGGGCCAACGGCTGGGTTGCAGAGGTAGTGTTTAGATGGCAGCATGGAACTCACTGCAGGCCCTGCAACCACAGATGTGTTGAGTCTGTGTTAAGTCCACTCCTTTCCCCTTGTGACCTTTGCCCTTCAGGTATGGGGGTGTCCCGACCAAAAAGAGGGGGGCAGATCTCCTTGTCAGCCATAGGAAGCCCCCAGAAAGAAGGGGAGTACTTAGACCAATGTGAGCAAAATCCTCCCCTCTCTGCTATCACTACCGCACCCCTTCCACTACTGGAAGGACCCCTCCCCTCCGGCTCAGCCCCAACCCTACCCTCACCATGCCCTTGACATTCCCTCCTACTTCGAGTGAGCGGGCAGATTCCTGAGACTCTGCCAGCTTTAGCTCTTCTTGATCCCACGGGAGGAATTAAAACCGCAAACAACACCGTGGTGGTTCGGTCCACGCAATCCCCCTTCTGCCCCCTACTCTCCTACTCTGCTCCCCTGTCCCCGCAGCAGAACAAGCCCTCACGGAGGCCCGCCCCTGTCCTCCGGCCCCCTCCCCCAGCCTCCGGCGCAGCAGCAGGGGCGGCCTCTGCCTCCCCCGAGATCGCGTTTTGCCGGGGCGATGCTCTCCTAGAAGCCGCGCGCGCCTCCGCCCCCCGCCCCCCACCTGCTCGGGCGGGATGGTACAGTCTGCAGAGGCACCGGGCACGCTGGCTGGGCTCAGCCGCGGCACCAGCTGCCGCACCGCGATTCCGGGGCTGCCCGCCTGTAAACCATGCCGGATTTGTGCTGATTTTCATAGCCAAGTAAGTACCGGCATCCCCCAGCATGAGAAAATAAAAAATAAAAAGCACCCCACTCCGCTCTCCCCTTCCCCCCTCACCCATTTTATTTTGTTTCATTTCATTTGCTTTTTCTCAGCGCTGATGGTGGTGGCGGTGGCAGCGTGGAGGGGGTTGTGAGCCGGGCTTGTTTATCTGGCAGCAGCTGAGGCTGCATTGGGAGTTGCTGCTGAGGGAGACACTAGTGTGAGGAGGGTCTGTGTGTTGGAGAGGAGGGCTGGGGTGCTGGGGACACAGGCAGGGAGGCCTGGGACAAGCAGACGCCTGGGGTCTCAGGTAAATTCCGGCAGCCTGTGGACAGCAAATGCCCTCAGTGGATGTTACGCAAGGGCCAACATCCCAGGCTGGTGGCAGGGAGGGGGTGGGGGGCAAGGTTCTCTTCCCCCTGAGCTGCTGGACCTGGGGAAAGACAGAGAACCAAAGGGTACCCCTGCCTGCCCCAGCCAGGGTCCCAGGGAACAGGCAGAGGGAGGCCCCACACGGAGGGTTCCCTTGGCGGGGTGGGCTGCTGTGTGCCGGGACCCACCAGGTCAGGCCAGCCAGCCTGGGAGTATGATGGCAGGAACCAGGTCCCTCAGATGGCCAGGAAGGGGACAGGAGTATCATGGTCAGGCCATTTTGCAGCAGTCATGCTGGGTGGTGGAGTTGGCACTTTCTGCCTGGAATCCCAGTTCCTCAGCCAGCCTGGGTGGCCTCTGGCTGGGCACTTGGGTACCTGGGACTCCTCCTTGCCCCCTGCAGGGTCAGAATTGGGAAAGCCAGCAGGGGGCCTCTGGACACCCCAAAGGTGGGATGCTGTGGGCAGACACTCCTTGCTAGCCAGGTGGCGATTCCACACCACCTCTGTCCTCTGTTCACCAGGTTGTTTGGGGAGGGGTCACTGCGGCTGACCTGCTCCAACCAGGCAAGGGCCCCAGGGGTCTCAGGGTCCCCATGCAGAGGCCCAGCCTGGCTCGACCTTCAGAAGGATAAGTGAGCAGACAAGCTCCACCAGCAGAGGGTCTTGGTGTGATGCTGCACACCCCTGGCCCATTGCAGAAGGGGCTCCTCTCCTCACCTGCATTGCTCTCTAAATCACTGGGAGAAAACAGAGCTGGTGTTTGGGGCATTTCCTGGAGTGGCAGGCGCCATCCGGAGAAATTCTCCTTTGACGTGTGCAGTAGGAAGGGGCTTGGAGTACAGGCTGCCAGGGCTTCCGCCTGTTAACTTCCTTGAAGGGGCAGTGGCAGTTTGGGGCTATGTCTCTGGGGGAACCCTGTGGGGGGTGGTCCAGGAAAGATGCTGATGGCCCATATTATTTAGCCACCTTCATATACCCTGTCCCATTCTTATCAGGGCCTATAACACATCCACAGATTTGTACAGATGCATATATACAAATATAGTACACATTGTAATGCACTATATGTTTCAATCATAGACACACATATGGAGAACCCATATAGCACACTGTATGTTCCAATCATAGACATTCATACAGAGCACCCATGCCCACATGTACACCCCACCACATGGGAATACAGCTCACATCCGTGAATACTACCTGCGAAATACAGCATGCACGTAAATGCAGCATGTACTCACACACACACACCTGTGAATACAGCATGTCCACACATACATGTAGCACTAACATAGGAATGCAGTGGGCTACACATGGGCAAATCAGCCTACACATAGTGCCCTACAGCAGCCACAAATGTGACATGTGGCCTGTGAGGACTGGCACCGGTGTGAAAGAGACAAGCGCACCTGTGCTTGTGGTCCTGAATGCCAGCTGCATGCATGTCCACACATTGGCAGACACATGGCATGCTGAAATACGCCCACAGGTGAATGTAGGTTGCACATGTACAAAGACAGCCCTGGCACACATATGCAGTACCTTTGCGGATGCTACGTGCACACCCCTGCCCCAAGCGCCCTCAGCCTCCAGGCATCTTGTGGAATTGAAGGTGCCTCCGGGCACTGGGGAGAGGTTTGCCCCTCAGGGCACTGCCTTTGAGGGCAGAAGGGCACTGACCCCCAGTGGCGGCTGCAGCCCCACACAAACCTGAGGGGAGGGCCAGCCCACATTTTCAGGGAGCTGTGATTGGGTTCAGCCAGGCCATCTTGGGTTATTGATGTTCTGCAGGGACGGCTGCCCAGTGTTGGAAAGGAGACAGGAGGGGGCGGGCACAACTGCTCTCTATGGCCCAGACCACCAGGACCCCATAGGCCCCCTTCTCTGGCGCCAGGAAACCGGCACACTGGTGTGGGATCTCTGAGAGATGGGGCCCTGGATGCCTCCAGCATTCTTCAAAGTCTTCTCCAAACAGAAGGTCAGAAAAGCCTGTGGCTTATGCTGTAGAAACACAGAAATGCTAGGCCCTTTCTTCTCTTCTCCCACTGCCCCCTTTCCCTTTCTCCTCACCCAGCACAAGTATAGTTTGGGGGGATTTGGGTAAATAATAACCCAGCAAGCATTCACTAGGCAAATTGCTTTGCACACATCGCTACAGTGGGACCTTGCATAGCCTCATGATCTCATGATTCCCATGCCACAGATGAGGAAGCTGCGCAGAGAAATGAAGACACCTACCCAAGGTCACACAGCTGGAACGTGGCAGAGATGGAAGGCAGGCCATTGGGTTCCCTGCCAGCCTTTTAGAAACTCCCTTCCCCTCCTGTGTGAGCAGAGTCCAACTTGGGGTGGCAACATCTTGGGAAACAACAGGCCAAAAACATGTGATTTTTTTTTTTTTTTGGTGAGTATCTAAGAAAGGGTCTAGAGGGTCTCCTGTGGGTAAAAGCAGCGCCCTCCCCAGGCAGGTGTGGTCCTGTCCTAGGCCTCCAGAAAACTCTGCCACCCCTTTACTTCATGGAATTGATGGCACCTAGAAAGCCAAATGCAGATGTATGTACTCTGATGTTACCTGGCCTAGGCCTATTTATTAGAGGGAAACCGAGGTCCAGCCAGGCCCAAGGTCACATTGTGCTCTCTGGAGAACAGGGAATCTTGCCAGTCTCTCTCGGGTCCTAGGCAAGAAGCAGCAGTAGCCTGTTTGGGTCCCTGATTTTCCCCAGATGTTTGGCTCCAAGTTAGAAGGATGAGTACAGCAGGCCCAGCCTCTACCCCTGACCAGCTGTGTGACCTTGAGCAAGCCACTTTGTCTCTCTGCACCTCAGTCTTCATCTGTGATTAGGGCATGCCTGCCCTGCCTTGCCTCAGCCCACAGCTGCCTGAGAGGCTTGAGCACTGTAGAGGGCTGTGCACAGAGGAGTTATGAGCACCAGGACCTGGGGCCAGAGCAGGTGAGCATCTTGCTGCCAAGGTCAGGAGGGAAAGCAAAGAAGGATAATCTCTAGGCTTGTGGATCTCAAGCATCAGTGGACATAAGAATCACCTGGTAAGGGGCAGATTTTTGTCCCCCACTGATGCAGAAGGTCTTGAGGGCTTCATTGTCACAGGTGCCCCAGGGTTCATATCTCCATAGCTCTGTACCCCAAGGAGCCAAGGTGACTGAGAATGGACTTGGAAGAGCTTGCAGACTTACAGAGCTGGGGTGACCTGGGCATCATGCCCTTCCCCCACTCCTGCCACATCTGAAGAAACAGGTCGACTGGCAAGTTGGTGGCAGAGTAAGACTGAAACTCAGGTTCCTAGCCCTCCATTCCTCTATCCCACTCCTAGACCCTGGCTTCACCCTGCACAGTTAAAGCAGGCCCTTCTCGGGGCAGGTCAACCTTCAAATCCAAAATGAGGCTGTATTCTCAGCAGCATGGCTGGGAGGGATGCTCAAAAGAGACCCACTAGGCCCTCTTGTTGAGTCCTGGGAAAGCCTCTCCTAACCACATGACAATGGGGAAATGGCTCCTCTTCTGTAAACCTTAATCTTTCCTTTCCTAGAAGGGGAATAGATTAAAAGCAGGATGTTGGGAAGATTTTAAATAATGTGTGTGAAGCAGCTGGCACATAGAAGGCACAGGGTCAACAGAGAGAGCACTGGGGGGGCCCTGAGGTACAGGATGTGGCCCCTCTTGGCCACCCTTAGCAGAGCTGTCTAGTGAGCACGTGCTGGGTGCCAAATGCACTCACATGCTGTGATGGGGGGTGTGAGGAGAGGATGGGCTCCCTCCCCTAGCTCCCCCTGGAATACACTGTGCAGTGTGGGAGGCGGGATGGGTCTCCTGCCCTCTCCAAGGCCAAAACAGTGAACCTGCAGTAATTCATTTCTCCCTCCCACCGGGGACCTCAAACAAGAAAGCAGGGAGAATGTTCCCCTGGTCGGAGTCAGTTGGATGCCTATAAGAGCTGGTAGTAGATGGAGAAGATGGCAAGGGCCTGGAGTTCTCTGTGGTAGGGTGGAACCTCAGTTCACCCATCTGTAAAATGGATAATAGTACCCACCTCTCAGGCTGTTGTGAGCAGCAAGTGGAAGTAATGGACATAAAATGCTGAACTCAGGGTGTGGCTTGTATCTGTGGCTCAGTGAATGGAAGTTGTCAAGTTTGTGAATCAGAAGGTGTGAGTTCAATAGCTTCCTCTGTCACTTAAGGGTGCCCTTGATCAGTCACTTTGCCTCTTCAAGCCTTGGTTTTTGGTCTGTAAAAATGGCTGCCCACTTCATAGTGCTGCTCTATAACAGCAATAAACAATAGGTGACACTTTCAGCAGCAACTCCTGAGAACCTACTGGATGCCAGGCAATGTACCATGACTTTAGCATGGTCTCTGGTAGGGAGCCCTGAAAGGGATGGAGGGAGTGTTTTTAAGATCTTGGAAGCACTGTGCACACTCCAGGAAACCTCTGAATGGTCAGCATGGAGGGCAAGATGGCTGGACCGGATGGAGGTGGAGGTGGGGACTAGGGCCGAGGTCCCTGAGACTACAGAGGTCCCCACAGATAGCGGAGAAGGCCTTTTGGTCTAAAGGCCAAGAGAGCTGGTTCTGAGCCCAGCTCAGTCACTGATGAGTGACCTTGGGCAAGTCGTGTCAGCCCCCTGGTCTCATGATTTCCCCTTGAAAGAGGGGACAGTGAGGGCAGATTCTTCTGCCAGCTGGACCTAGGCGAAAGGGGCTAAGACAATGCAAGTCTGCAAGAGCAATTATAGCCACTGTATTTGTTTCTCGTGGTTGCCATAACAAATAACCACAAACCGGGTGGCTTAAAGCAACAGAACGTGATTCTCTCACGGCTCTGGAGCCTGGAAGTCTGAAATTAAGGTGTCAGCAGAGCTCGTTCCTTCTGGAGGCCCTGAAGCTGAGTCCATCCTCTGCTCTCCCAGCTTCTGGTAGTGGCCAGCAATCCTCGGCATCCCTTGACTTGTAGCTGCATCATTTCAATCTCTGCTTCCATCTTCACATCATGTTCTTCTCTCTGTGTCTCTCTGCTCTCTTTTTTTCTTATAAGGACCTCAGTCATTGGATACAGGACCTACCCTAAATCCAGGATGATTTCTTCTTGAGATTTTTAACTAAATACATATACAAAGGCTCTATTTCCAAATGAGAGTACATTCTGAGGTTTCAGGTGAACATGAATTTGCGGGGGAGATGCTATTCAACCCACTACAGTCAATAATATTTATTGAGCGTTTACTGCTAGTAAGTGCTTTGCAGAGTGTCTCATTTCCTCCTCGCTGTCACCCACTTTACAGATAAAGAAACCATGGCTCAGGGAGGTTAAGAACATGCCCAAGTCACACAGCAAGTGAGGGGTAGAACTGGGGTTTGAACCCAAGCCTGTGAGTGGGAACTCCAGCAAGCCCTGTGTTGACCCAGAGAGAAGAGTTGGAGATGGGCAGGGGAGCTTGGAGGTGTGAGAGGGCCTACACAGCAGAAGTCTGAGAGACTACAGTCCTTTAAATCTGTCACTTACTCCCTGTGAACCTCAGTGTCCTCATCTGGAGAATGGGGACAGCAACACCAAACTTGTAGAGTAATTGCTAAGTTCAAAAATGCTAATCATAATAAATCTATCCATCCTCAAGCACTTTGCAAACATTTTTTCATTTAATGTGTGGGAAGGTAACTGCTTAGTCCAAGCCACATCCTAATAAGTGACTCTACCATTGAATAGTTGTGCATTGTTGAACTAGTGACTTCTTCATAAAATGGGAGTAACATTAGTACCCACCTTCCTACTTGTTCTGAGAAGCAAATAGGATTTAGGTGAAGAACCTAACCTTGGGTTATGGTCCAATTAAAGACTCAGAGGGAGTTTCCTCATTTGTAAAATCGGTGTAATAATACTAGTGTTATTATTTTTATACTACTATTTGTTGTGTGGGGATTTGTTGAAGTAATGCAGAGAAGCATTTGACTCAGGGTTTGTCCAGAGATTGGTATTAAAGTGGGCTCATCTCGTGCCATCAGAAATTTAATCAAATTTAAATCCCCATGCCAGTGTCTACTTCTGTGTGACCTTAAGCCAGTAGCTTTGTCTCTCATAGTGTGGCATCCTGACATGTAAAGTGGGCTTGAGGAAAACTGCCTCACGAGGTAGGGTGTGTGATGTAATGGATAAAAATCTGTCACAAATGGAGCCCTGGTCATACCAGACATTTGAAATATGTCAAGCTTCTGTCCTACTTCTGGGGAAAGGCCCCCAGAGAGCTTTCTTAAAAATGCCCTCAGAACAGGCCATCCTAATCCAAAGGGGTGGAGTCAATTTTTGTAAAGACCGTGAGAAGTCATGCTGTAGTGGAACATGGGGTTGGAAGAGCTTGTGGGAGGAACTTGTGAATGGGTGATCCCATTTTGAGTTCAAGAGCCACATAGCTTTGAAGGAAAGAAGCAGGTCTCTCTGGAGCTCCCATGTCTACCTAAGAGCAGTTTCCCGTAAAGTGGTGGCATTCTCCATGCTGGCTTGGACTGCTCCACCAGGCCACGTCTGGCTATTCCAGGGACCACTTTGCAGGGGTCATGGGGAGTATGGTCCAGAGGAGTTTTTCCAGCCTGGCTCCCTCAAACCCTGCCTCCCTGGGCTGGCTCAGGGGTGGCACAGGCAATTGAGCTGTCATGTCAGTTTTCTGTTGAGGCTGTGGAGGAGTGGGGGATCCTTGGGAAGCCATTTAGGGGTGTCCCTTAGCCTACCTGAGGCTTCTGTACTGGATGAGGGCCACAGGCTCCTTTGGAGCAAGAGATGCTAGGCTCTCACTGACTGAGTCTTCTCAACGTTCTAATCTGTGCCTGTGGGCCACAGGAGCCTTTGTGTCCTCTTCTGAAACAATGGGCCTGAGAATACCCACCTCCTAGCACTGATATGAGAAGCCAACGTGTTTGTGTGTGTATCACATGCCCAGCAGAGTACCTATATGCAGTAAGTGCTTAATAATTAACTGCTCAAAGTAAATAACAAGGACAGTAGAACACAGAGGAGTTTAAAGCACAGACTCTTGGATTCCAATTTCTGCTACACCACTTCCTTCCTGTGTGACCATGTACAAGTTTCTTAACTTCTCTGTGCCTTAGTTCCTCCATCTGTAAAATAGGGATAACAAAAGTATCCAATTCATAAGATTGCTGTGGGAATTAAATAAAATTAAAGTGCTTAAGGCAGTATTTGGCAAAAGTGTAGGCAATTATTATTTGATGAACTTCTAATGAGTCTCTTCCAGGTCAATAAATGGTAGCTAAAATAGACACTGGGCTCAATAAAATAGTAACAATATAGACCACACTCATTTTACAGATGGCGTAGCTGAGGCCCAAGATGCATGTTGGTTTGCCCAAGGTCACACAGCTGGCTCTCCTCACTGCTAGAACCAGATCCCAGTGTCCAGGCACTAGCCTGATGTTGTCTCCTTGCCCATGTTGGTCTAGGATTCTATATTCTTATGAAGAAGGGGATTCTTGCCAGGGGAGGGATGGTTTCTTGAAGAAGCTGCAGCCAGATGCAACTTTCACTGAGTCAGGGCTCTCGTCAGAAGTGGCTTGCTTCTTCCATTCTATCTCTGCCTATTCACCACAGTACAGGGGAAGGGGCTGGGCTGTGCCCAAAGTCAGCGGAGCCTGCCAACCACCATGTAAGTCTACCAGCCAGCACTTCCTGGCCTCCAAGTGCCTTCTCAGTGGCTGCTGAAGGGTTGACACAGCATAACTCCCCCCCGAAGAGAGCAAAAGCCCTGTCTGGCCAGCTGGTCTAGCCACCAGGCAGTGCCAAGGCCACAAAAATTGATTGAAGCAGGAGTTTGGGGAGCAGAGACCTGGGTGCCACCCAGCCTTGACAAACACTGGCAATGACCTTGGACCCATTACAGTCTCTCTTGGCACCTGTTTGCTATCTTTGAAACAAGGACTTTGGGGCCAGATGGGCCTCCCGGCACTTTAAATGTCCAATATTCAAAATTGCTCTGGCATTACTGATTTTCAAAGTCCCAGGGAAGGACGCAGTTAGAGGTAAGGCACTCATGGTCGTGCGTGTGTGTGTACAGTCATGTGGATCTTGGATTGGGGTCCCTAGCAGCAAGCCTAACCCAGCAGCAGCTCCTGTTTTCCCCAGGGTGGTCTTCAGAGAGGGAGGCAGGTGGGAGGCACACAGCCCTGGGGCACAGGTGCTGCAGGCTGGCTAGGGGTACCCAGGCAGGGCAGGGCAGTGTCGACGCTGTCATATGTATTTGCGATGCACAGGTTGCTAGACCCAGTTTTTTCCTAGCAACTATCTGAAAGCAGGAGATTAAGAGCTCTTTAGGCCACTCTAAATTTATCAATTTACATGACTCAGTTCAGATTAAAATGAGGCCCTTCTCCCCATCCCACCCCAGCAAATTTTGGATTTCTAAACTCAGAGGATCTTGAAGAGGGGAGAGAATATAAATCAATAAAACCAATACTGGCTGAGTACTTGGTGTGTGCTGGCTGTGTGCCAGGCTCCTCGCTGACCCAGAGATGGATCAGCTCCAGAAACAACTCCCACTGAGGAACCCAGGCAGCCCTAGGAGAAGGTGACAGCTGAAAGCAGACACCCAGCTGGGGGCTGGACCATGAGTAACTTCCATGGCCAAGACTTGGCTTCACTGACCAGTCTTTGGATACCATAGGGCCTCAGTTTCCTCATCTATAAAATAGGGCCAGTATAGGGAGGAGCCTGTGTCCTTGGCTACCCCTATACTCAGGCAATAGTAATAGAACTAAGTATCGCTGGGCATCGGGGTGCAGGGCTGTTTCTGGGTGTTTCTCTGCCCTCTCAGAGACCCTAATCTGCTCCAGTGGACTCAGGGGAAGGCAATTCCAACAGCTTCCATTGCCCTGGGACTTCCAAAAGCTTCTCCGGGGAATCCCTCTGAACTCCCAAGTCAAACCTCTACAATGGGACTGCAGCAGCTAAACACAAATGCAAATACTGCGATTGGAAAGGGGCCAACAAGCCTTTACACCACCTTCTCCCCTGAGCCTCACTAGAGCCTCCAAGGCAACCTGGGATAATAACAGCTGCCATTAACTGAGCATTTCCCATGCTAGGCTCTCCATGCACACGTGCTACTTTGCCCCTCACAACTGTGAAGGGATCCATTTACCGAGGAGGAGACTGGTCTCCAAGAAGAGTTGGACTCAAGGGGAGATTGAAGCCCAGAGAAGAGTTGCCCATGTTGCCAAGGGAGAGTCCAGAATCCCGGCATTCTGTCCATGGTATTGACTGTCACCCCACCATGCTCATACACCACCCCACCCCTCCAGGAGAAAGGGCAAGGCTTTGGGTCAGACCTCAAGTCAGGAAGCAGGCCATACATACCTGGCTTGTGTTCCCAGCACAACTGCCCACAGGTGCATGGGGGCAAGTTCAGGATACCCTTGAGACTGACTCCTTGAGGTTTACCACAACAGGCCTGGACCCAGGAATCAACCATGTCCTTCCTGTTCATCCGCAATTGCTAAAAGACCCGGGTACCCTCATTAAGTTGTAGGTACATGGGGTCCATGTTTAGGGGAGAGAGGACTTAGATTTCTTAAGTACCTACCAGGCAATATGGAGGGATCTATAGTTCAAATCTCAGCTTTGACACAGACACATTGTGTCCCTGTGGGTGAGTTATTATTGACCCTCTTAGTGGGGAAGATGACTGTAGCCATGTAGAGATTATGCAAGATATGAGTGAAAGGCTCTGTGCAACTCCTACCCAATTCCAGATCACTGCTGTGATTATCACCCTGGCTAGCAACATGCACATCTCCTGTCCCCGCCGTGAACAAGGCATTCTCATGCTTACTTTGCAGGTGGAAACACAGTTCTCTCAAAGAAGTCCAGGGACTCGCCCCGGTCCCACAGGTTAGCAATAGTACCATGAGTGGGAGCTGGTCAGTTCGTATACTTTGAGTGATAATCTTGGGGCCTCACAGGGCATTCAGGGACATCCTATCCAGAGGGGGTTGTCTCTGCCAGAGAGACAAAACCCCAGAATGAAGAACTGCGGAATCATAGGTGGAGAAGATAGCACAGGGTCGTAGTTAAGAGCAAACCCTTGAGCCTGAGAGCCTGGGCTTGATTCTAAGCCTAGCAGCTCCTTAGCTGTGTGACCTTGAACAAGTGACAACCTCTCTGTGCCTCAGCCTCACCTAAAAAAAGGAAGTAAATAATAGTACCAACTTCATAGGCTTCCTATGTGAATTAAATAAGTTAATAGGTATTCAGAACTTAGAATAGTGCCTGACACATAGGAAGCTCAATGAAGTATCAGCTATTTATGATTAATAATCATGGAATCAGGGTGGTAGGGGGAGCCAGGCCCCGCTCTTCTCTCCCTAATCTTGTCCCAGTCCTCTCCATGGCACCCCATGGCCACCAGGGGGCCCTTCTCAGAATGTCATCTGGCCTGCCACTCTCTGATAAGGCTTCTAGTGCTCCCCATTGTGAAACAAGTAAGGCCCAGGCTCTCCAGCCTGCATTCAGTACATCCGTGACGTAGGCTCTACCTACCCTTCCGCATCTTCCTCTGTGATTCACCTTCCTCAGTGAATTACTTCATCCACTAAGTCTGTCAGGAATTTTAGTCATTCATTATGAATTGGAGTACCGCTCCTGTTCACACTGCCCTTTTCCCACCTCTGAGCCTTTGCCCAAGCTCTGCCCAGCCCCACAACACCCTTTAACCATCCTTCAAAGCCCCCTTTAAATGCCTCATTCCTCTCAGGAAGACTTCCTGACTCTCCCTTTATTGTAAGTTCCCAGGCTGTAGACCCTGGAGCTCTGCAGCATGCCCCGGTGGATGAACTTGGTTTGTTTTCGTTTTTGTGTTTTTCAGAGATTCCCTTAGAATATTTTTGAATAAACACAATGAGTAAATGAAAGGATGAACTTCCTTGTTGGTCCTACATATTTTCTCTTTGCCCCCACCCCCAATCATGTGTTCTCCCTAAGGAGCCAGACAGATCCTTTTAACAATATAAATCAGGTTGTGGTGCTCTCTGCTTGAAACTCTATAGTCCTCCTCATGATGCACAAGGTCCAGACTCCTTTCCATAGCCTATAAACACTCCAAGGTCTGGTCCCTCACCCCACCCCTCTCTCCTCACTCATTCTTCTCTAGCTTACTGGCCTCCTTTCCATTCCTCAAACTCACCAACCTCTTTCCTGCCTCAGGGCCTTCGTGCATGCTGCTTCCCCATCTAGAATGCCTTTTCTCTTTCTCCTCATATAATAGACTTCTTCTCATCAAGCTAAATGGTATTTCCCCACTTAGCCTGTTTAAAGCAGGTTCTTCTGTCACAGCACTTGTTTTTTAATAGAATTTTTCACAACTGACATTCTTTTCAGTATTTATTGCTCTGTTTGTTCTCTGTCTGCCCTCTAGACAATCAGCTCCTTGAGGAATGGAAGCTTACTGTTTCTTTTACCATCCTATTCAAGGGCCTAGGATGCGGGGTGGGGGTGACAGGTTCTGTTTTGTGCAGCTATGAAGAAGAAAGCAGTGCCCTCCTTCAGCTTCACACTTGACCTGTAATCTGCAAAATGGGGGAAGAATGATTATAGGAGGTTGCCCAGGAACTTCATGCTCACCCACCTCCCTGTGTGTGGGGGGGGGGAGTGTAGGGAGGAGAGAGATTGGGCAAGGGGTGCAGCCTAAATGAGACAAATGGAATTTCTAGTGTCCTGCCATTTCCAGTCTAGCTGGGGAGAAGGCAGTAGACAGCTGGGTCTATAAATCGTCTAACACAAGGTTGTAGCATAGATGGTGTGAGGCGGAGAAAAGCAGAGGACGATGTGGGAAGAAGAGCTCTTTGATGTCCAGTTCTCTGGGAAAATGGGCTTCGTTGTATTGTTTGTAGTGCCTCTGTGTATTTTCGATCTTGGAGACACCTTAATGATGGGTTTGGGCACCAGACCTTAATAAAGGGAAATTTCTGCTGATTAAACCTACACAGGGCTTACTCTAGAAAGAGCACACCTGATGCT
This sequence comes from Mormoops blainvillei, assembly GCA_004026545.1. Taxonomy (NCBI): domain Eukaryota; kingdom Metazoa; phylum Chordata; class Mammalia; order Chiroptera; family Mormoopidae; genus Mormoops; species Mormoops blainvillei. Next base: position 28,329 of record PVJD01005092.1, read on the forward strand.
TACCTGCCCACTACTCCGTAAGTCCTCAGCCTTCTCCCCGAGCAGGGCACCCAGGAGCTGCCAATTACTATGTCCCCATCCCATGAGCTGGTCAGAAAAACAACCGGGCAGCAACCATTTGGAAAACCCTGTTTTCCTTTTTTTAAACTGCAGATTTTTGTAATTTGAATTATAAAAATAATACATGCTTATTGAAACAAATGGAATGGTACAGAAGGGTCTATAGTAAAATAACTTATTTTATTCTCCCCACATTTACCTCATGTAACCCCTGTTGATACCCTGTTTTGTCAATTCTGGAATGTATGTTTTTTCCACATTTCACATCCCTGAGATCAGGATATATGTGGGAGCTGATGACAAGTCATAGTTTTACTGGAAGCATGTTTCCTTTCTCAGTGGTACAGAAAATCATGATGTGACTTAACAATTTGACTTAGAATAACGAAATCTGGCAATTTGCTGTTTCTTTCCCTTGCTTGTTCTTTCACTTACTGGCAAATATAAATTCAGAGGAGTTCTGTTTCTTTTCTGTAGGATCATTTTACTCATACCTATGACTTTATCTGTCCCTTAGTGTACTGTGGCCATCCTGGTGGCTTGGCAGGCTTTGGATGAGAGGCAGCAAGGTTAGTACATACAACACAGGCCAGGGAGCCACCAGTCCTACTGTTTCCCAGCTGTGGTGTGCCCACTCTGGGCCCCCATTCTCACACTAAGGCTGTAGCATACATGCAGTGCCCAACACAGGCCGCCTGCCACAAAGTGTGCACCTAGGACTGGCTCTTCCTTCCTTCCCTCATGACATGGATGGCATGACAAAACAGGACATGTCATTGCCCCCTCCCTAACCAGGTAGCCCTGAGACCCAGAGGTGGGCAGGGAGTCCGAGCTCAAACAAAGGCTGGATGCAAAAGGTTGGCTTTAAAAAGCCGCACACAAACAAGGGCAGGAGGTAAAGTCAGAAAACAGGCTCAAAGGTCAGAAGAGAGAACGGAAGGGCGGAAAACATGAACCTGAAAAGAGACTTCCCTCATCCACAAAGCAAATAAAACATATTTTTAAATATCAACTGAAGCAAAAAGAAGTTTCTTAGTAAGGAGAAAGGCACAGAAAGTCCACAGTGATCTGCCAGCCCCTCTAGCTCAGCTCCCGCCAGATGCAGGTCCAGCATGCACCAGGAGGCCTGGGCAGACAGATGTACCTCCTGACCTCAGACCCCTGAGTTCCTTCCTAGCATCAATTTCGGAATCAGATTGCTGCTGACTGAGTACAATGTCATTGACTTAGACACTATTCTCAATGCTCTATATGACTTCCTTAATACAACATCCCTCTGGCACCTATCTTCCCCATTTTACATATTAGGAAACTGAGGCTCTGCAACATACAGTGGCCTTCCCAAGGGCACCCAACCAGCAGGCTGACTCCAGAGCACCCAGCTTAACCATGACAGCCTTACAACAGCCTTACAGTCCCAGGGCGCTCAGCCTAGCAGGGAGACCAGTTTTCCCAAACCAATGCGCGCACCAGGTGAGGGAAAGGTCCTGGCAGGCACTTTGTTGGGCTGTCAGGGAACAACCTTGGGAGGGCCTCACACAGTAGCCAGCCAAGTGGAAGGATAAATAAGAGCTAGCCAGCTGGAAGGAAGGTAGGAGGTAGGGAGGCTGCTCCAGGCAGAGGCACGGCTTGAGCAGTGTGGAAGCCACCACCAGCAGCCCAGAGGCTCCAGGCAGGGGTAGTGAGTGCTCAGCTGGAGAGGTGGCTGGGCCAAGCCAAGGGCGGAAGAGTTTTAAGCTGGGAAGTGATGTGACAAGATTGGCCATTTGGAAGATCCTGTGGCACTAGTGAGGGTAACGGTTTGGAAGGAAGAATCTGGAGGCCCACAAAGAGGAAGCCAGACAGGCATCCTGTGAACAAGGGCAAAATGAGGGCATGTTTCCAAGAGAGGGGAGATGGGCCAGCTGACAGGGCTTTGGGCCTCATAGGAAGCATCGATAGGGAGGCTATTGTGAGTGCCAGTTGCTGTTGGAGTTGTTGGGGACCTTTAGAAAGGGATGGAGATGGTGAGAGGGGCACCCACGGAGAGAACCTATGAAATCTGTTTAAGGAGAGGCCAGAGGGGTCATTATGAGCAGGCACATTTGAGAACCACTGACAGAAAAATTGCGCAAGTCCTTCATAAAATGAAAATAGCCAGCCATACCTAAGGGCAGTGGAGTGGGGAGGAGCACTCATTCATTCCACAAATGTCAGTGGAGGGCCTACTATGCATCAGGCATTCAGATATTACACTGAATACAATGGGCCAGCTCACTGCCTCATGGCTTGCATTCAAGAAAGAGAAGATAGACAGTAAACAAAGATGCAAGTGGTTGATATGTCAAGGAGCAGTTGGTGTATGGAGAAAAATAAGAAGAAGGAAGATCAAGAGGGTTGCTTCAGATAGGGGGTCAGGGAGGCCTCCCTAAGAAGGTGGCATTTGAGCAGAGACCTGAGGGAGCCATGTAGCTGTCTGGGGAAAAGGGTTCCAGGCAGAAGGACCTGCCAGTGCAAAGGTTCTGAGGTGGGCGTGTGCTGAGTGGAGTGGAGGGTTGTGGATGAGGGGGAGGGAAGGAGATAAGTTCAGAGAGGGCATGGGTGGAGGGCTGCACATCTTGTAGGGCCTTGTGGGCCATTTTAGGGACTTGGACTTTTCCTCGTTCTTCGTTCTGAGCAGAAGAGCTTGATTTGTCTCTGGCTGTGTGCGGAGAACAGACTGGGGGGAGAAATGGGGGAAGGGAAAGAGAGGGAGACCAGGGAAGAGGCTATTGCAGGGAGCATGGTGAGAGAAGATGGTGTCTGGGCCAGGGTAAAGACTGTGTAGGTGGAGAGAAGGGATCACATTTTGGATCTGTTTAAAAGGTAGAACAGACAGGATTTGCAAACAGATATTTGGTGATATCATTTTATTATAGAATTAGGGAGTTGGGTTGACTCTAGCACCTAACAGTTTATCTATAACCTGCTAAGAACTCAGTAAATATGGATGAAAGGATCGGTGGGTGGGTGGGTAGATGGATAGGTGGATGGGTAGATAGGTGGGTAGATGATTGGGTGGGTGGATGGAAGAATGGAGTGATGGAGGGATAGATTGGCAGGCAGATGGATAGATGGGTGGGTAGAGAATAGAGATGAATGGATGGCAGCAGAGAGACAGGGAGAGAAGAAAGCAGGCAGGCCTTGAGTGCCAGACTAAGAAATCCAGACTTTCTCAGAGGCAGTGGGAATCATTGCAGGTTCTTAAAGAGGGGTATGACAGGATGTGAGTACCATTAAAGACACTCTGAGATGATGGCACTGGGTATTGCATAACACCAGGTCCCTGGCTGGTAACTTTCATGGAGTGATGGCCAATTCTTTCTATATCTTGCTGTCCAGTCCCCCACCGTCATTCATTTATTCATTAATAAGTATTCTCGGAGCACTTACCTGAGCTGAGGGTAGTGGTGACATGGTATAAATGAACCAGCTTTTGCCCATAGAACATGTTTTTCACCCTTCATGGGGCCATAAAACTAGAGACAGGATGCAGGTTACTCCTGGGGCTCCGTGACCCACCAGCTTCATGCTGAGAAGCAGTGGATTGCCCTCTGCCCTTTCTGGCAACCTCGATTTCCTACAGCCCCAGTGAGGACCCTCAGGTAAGCCAGACAAAACATTACAACTGGCCTTGGAACCCTAGTGACCTCTAGCATCCTCCTTCTAGCACAGGGTTTTCCTTTTAGGGGGTTTTGTTTCTTAGCTTCATCTGGGATTTATTTTGGTCATGTGTGTATGCACGTGCACTCTTTGAGAGGAACGACTGTGCTGGGAACAAGTAAAGGAAAAGGGACCAGTATGCATTTAATACCCACTGTGTTTCAGACTCATTCCATACTTACTCGTTCATTTAACAAATATTTCATGAACTCCTACAATGTGCTAGACACTGTTTGAGGATGTGGGGATATACAGTTGACCCTTAAATAACATGAGTATTAGGGGTGCCAACCCCCTCCCATTAACCAGAAATCCATGTATAACTTTTGACTCCCCAATAACTTAGCTACTAATAGCCTACTGTTGACTAGAAGCCTTACCAATAACAAAATATCCATTAATACAAATTTTTTGTTATATGTATCATATACTGTACTCTTACAATAAAGCTAGAGAAAGGAAAATTTTATTAAGAAAACCATGAGGAAGAGAAAGTACATTTACAGTACTGTACCTATTTATTGAAAAAAATCCATATATACATAGAACTATGCAGTTCAGGTCTGCATTGTTCAAGGGTCAACTGTAGTGCTGAGCAAGACAGAAGAGGTCCAGCTAATAAATAAAATAAATAATTCTAGGCAATGCTACAAAGAAAATTAATAGGGGAATCAAAAAGTCTGCCTGGGAACGCTTGAGGATAGTCAGGGAGAGGTGATGTTTGAGATGATAAGAACCTGTCCATGCCACCACCTGAGGTAAGAGCAGTTCCAGCAAAGGAGCCAGCATGTGCGAAGGCCCTGAGGTGGAACTAGTAGGGTGTACTCAAAGATCAGAGGCCACTGTGGCTGTGGTGAAGTACACAAAGGGGAGCAGGTGGACCAGGCAGAAGAAGCAGTGAAAAGCCAGATCACGTGCGGCTTTGTAGGTCACGGTGTGGAATTTGGATTTGATCCTGACTTTGAAGGATCTTAAGCAGGGGTGAGACACATCCATAGCCCCGCCTAGCTACTATTTGAAAATGGGATCGTCATGTCATTCAATCCTCGCAGCAATTCTGGGCATTCGGTGATGAAATTCCCATTTTACAGATAGAGAAACTGAGCTGCATAGGCAATGAGTGGCAGGGGAAGGTTCGAACCCACATCTGTATAACCATATCCTGCGCACTTGATCAGTGGCCACCCATGGAAGGCTACTTGACTGGGAAATGATGTAGTGCAAGTAAGGTCGAAGGATGCTAACCAGAGGAAGGTACCTGAGGTTTGGCTCCTGCCCATGTACCTCCATGCCCCTAGGAGCAGAGTCATGGCTGAAGGGCCAGCCTGGGGCAGCAGCCCTAAAGGCCAGATAGGGAGACCCTGTGCTTAAGACACCCAGTGGGCCACACCAACTGGTGTTCAGCCTGCCTTTGTGATTCTCTATAAAATGAGCGGGAAGGATGACCAAGGCTCTGCCCACCCCCACCTGTGTCTCTGGAGAAAATGTGGAGACAGGCAGAGTAAATTTGGTTTTTTTGCTGTGATTTACAAAGGCCTGCTTTATAAATCCTTCACGAGGATACAATTGAGAGGCAAAGGGAGTAGGACCCACTGGCCAGAGGTAGGAAAGGAGCCTGTCACAGGTCTGCCAGGCTAGAGGGAGGCTATGCCAGGTGTGACCCCCACTTGTGCTAAGCAGCCGCCCACAGGAAGGGGCACAAAATCATCACCTGCCTCCTCTTCTAACCTCTTTCATCACCCCACTGCTCCCCTCCTATGCCCTTACCCAGGGCAAAGCCCAGGGATAAAGACAGTGCCTCTGTGATGGCAGGGATGACAGTGGCTACCCAGCCTCCTAAAGTCTCCTGGCCTCTTGCCCTATGGCTCTGCCTCCGTCCCCTGATACCCCCTTCTCTCCATCTGAAGCCACACAGGACTAAAACTGAACCCTCACCCAGCACCTTTCACAGAGGAGGTCCGACTTAGCTCTCCCAGGCTCTGCTCCAGGCCAGGCTCTGTGCCCAGATCTTCTATCTCATTTCTTATCTTATCCTCATGACAACAGTACAAGGGACACATCCTCATCCCCATTTCATGGCTGAGGAAACTGAGGCTTAGAGCTATGAAGGAGTCTGTACAGAAAGTGAGGAATTGGGCTCACACCCTGATCTGAACAAGAAATGGCCTCTTTTCCAAGCCTACAGGGGATTTTCTTGGGCTGTCAGTGGGGGCCGTATTCTGTCAAGGGCCTCTGACATGTAAGGGGATTTTCCTGCATTTGGAGGCAAGGTTTTACAAGGAGAGGTGATGCAATGGATCATTGCCCCAATTCTGCTGTAGCCAGATAGTTAGGGCTATAGGGGCACTGCAGTGGAGTTGGCAGGACAGGGTCAGAGCTGGGATGAACCAAGACCAGCCTAGCTGGTGAGTGATGACAGAGCCCAGAACGGGGCAGCCTAGGGACAGGTGATGAGGAATTAACCAAGGCAAGAGAGGGTAGTGCCTGTATCAGGTGGATGTGGCGAGCTCAGAATATCAGAGTGACACCTCCCCACCCTGCCGCCCCAAGGCAGCAGCCTTGGAATGGCCATGGGAATGAAGGTGGAGAAGATGCTGAGGACAGCCCGAGGATCCTCATCTTTGTGCAGATCCCCAGCCTGTCTCTTTCTGTCATGGAAAAGCAGCTGTGAAAGCTGTGTGCCTGTGGGAGAGGCGGATGGTGGCCAGGCCGTGAGAAGGGTACCTGCTTACCAGCTTGTACCCTCCAGGACTTGCAGAGTGTTCAGGCCTTTCTGTCCCTTCTAGGAAGCCTCTGACCCCTTTGGATGCTGCCAAAGTTTCCCTGCACCCTTCTTGTCCTCAGTCCACAGAGCAGACCCAAAGTCAGAGCCAGCACACATCACTAATGCTTCAGACCTTATAGAGAGTCCCTCCAACTCCCTCCTTTCACAGGGAGGAGCTGGGCTCAGGGAAGACTAGTAACTGGTGGAGGTCACACAACAAACAAGTGTTAGAGAAAATAGACTCTGGGCTTGTCACTTATTCCTAGGGGAACATCTTCTTCGTTTCCATCAAGGAGAGAAAGGGGTCCCCATTTTCCTTGATCCCTGTGCCTCTGGATGCCGAGCTCTGTGCCAGGGACTGATGGTGATGCGCTAGTCCCTGAGCTCTTTTGTGGGCAATCCCTGCATCTGCCTGGGCTGCAGTGGGCCAGTCCAGCAGTTTCTTTTTGGAAGTTTTTTCAAGGAGGTGTTTGGGCACCAGCCACCAGGTTTTCTCCGCCACCATGGAAACTTCCAACAATTCAGTTAAAACATCCTATGGCCCTTCTTCCACCCCACTTTGTTGTGAAAAATAACTCCTTAGTGGCCAGGCAGGGGACAAAGCAGCTAAGATCCCAGAGAATTCCCCATCGAGAGACTCTCAAGTAGACATTAATCGGACCCAGAGGATCCCAGTTTAGAATCCAGGCAGCCTCGCAGGAAGGGATTTCCAGCTGCTCCGGGCCAGAAGCCAGAGTGCCTCCTGAGCTGAGGACTCCCTCCTGCTGTCAGAACTTGGGTGGGGTTGGCAGGTGGGCAGGGCCTTGCACATCACTGATGCTCAATAAATGTTGGTTGTTAAATAGGTACATATGTAGGCTGATACGAAGGAAGAACTGAGGGATGGAATGAGGGTAAGGTAAGTCCCATTAGGAATCATCTGTGCCATGTGACTTTGGTCAGTCACTTCACTCCTGTGCTGTCCACCTTCCTATAAAATGGAGACAATTATACCTACCATTCTAGGTGGGTTGAAATGAGAAATAATGCCTGTGAAGTCCCTGGCTTAATAAACACCAGTGACTTGATCATCTCCATCATCACCCTCAAGATAAGGGAGAGCAGATAACATGTGAGCTTGGGAGACAACCCTGAATCTGTCTCTGAGAATCCCTCCTATGAGCTTTGTCACCTTTGGCAAGTGACTTCACCTCTCTTACCCTCACTTTCCAGATCCATGAAATGGGGATAAAAAAAAAAAAAGGAACACCTGCTGTAAGGTTGATTGTAGGGAGCAAAAGAGAGTCAAATTGGCTTAAAGAAGCATTGCACCTCCCTGCCATGCTGCTCCTCATGTTCCAACAAGGGAGTAATAGGTCTGGGGTGGCAGAGAGAGACCTTTCCCTAGACTAAGGAGTGAAGGGTATTTTAGTTTTAGATCCCTGTGAATGAACAGAATACAGGATTCCGCAAGCTCAGTCCAGGAGTTAGGGTCAGCTGAAAAGGCCACTATGATTGACAGGCCTTCAAGGAGACCTGGAGCCATTGGAGCCTAGATGAGAGGTGGTCTGTGTATACACAGCTCAGGAACAATAACCACCACACTCTGAGGTTCCAGCCTTAGTGCAGCTCTAGTCCAGCCCCTGAACTTCTCACTCTCCCTCTCCTCTCACCACCTACCTGGCCAGGAATGATCTTCTCTTGGCCAATTCTTACCCACTTGGGTGGGGCAAGGGTCCGTTGGTATGAGCAGAGCAGGCAATAATGGAGGCATACACTGCAGAACAATTAAGGGTTTGTTTTCAGGAGGCTGGCAGACCTGGATTACAGTCCTGCCTTTCCAGCTGTGTAGCCTAGGCAAGCTGCCCAAGCCTCAGGCTCCTCATCTGTAAAATGGACATAACAGCAAAACCCACCTCCCACCCTGGCTGTGAGGATGAAATGAAGCAGTGTACATAAACACTGCAGGGTACCACCTGGCAAGGGCTTGCACTCATTTACCCACTTACCTGTGTAGTGGGGTTTTATAGTAAACAAACAAGATGTTCTAGGGTGATCAACACACCCTAGTTTGCCCAGAACATTCCTGGTTTTAGCACCAGAAGTCCTGCATCATGGAACACCCCTCAGTCTCAGGCAAACCAGCATACCTGGTCACCTTAGTAAAATCTCTGCCCTCATGGAGTTTTAAAGTTTAGTGAGGGAGACAGAAAAGTAAATGTATAGCATGCATGGTGAATAAAAATGCTATTTAGATAATAACACAGAGTAAAAGGGTAGGCTTGTTATTTTTGATGGGGTGATCAGGCAGGCCTCTCCAAGGAGGTGACATTTGAGCAAGGACCTCAAGAGGTTAGGGAATGAGACGTGTAGACATCTGGGGAAAGAGCACTCCAGGCTGGGAACAGCACAGGCAAAAGTCCTACAGTGGGAATGTGCTGGCATGTTGGAAGAACAGAAAAGGAACAAGTGGGTTGAAAAGGGTTAGTCAGTTGAATTAATTGAACTCCCTTTAGAAGTAAGTAATTCAAATGCCAAGACAAGGTAGCCTAAGAAAAAATTATGCTTTGGCTAACCTAACAGGAAAAGAAAAAGCAGGGGCGTTGACTTCAGGTGTGGCTGTATCCTGCTGCTCAAATGAGGTCTTTTCATTACTCATCTCTGCTTGCATCTGTATTGTCTTCATTTTCAGGATGGTCTCAGTAGCCTCAGGCAGACCTCCTACCCATCTATAACTGCAGCAAAAAGAGATTGCTCTGTTCTGGGGTCCAGGCATGGCAGGTGGGAGCAGACTGAGGTCTAGTGTGGCTGAAGCAGAGAGTTGGGAGATAAAGATGTGGGAGAGGAGACTGGAGGATCAGCAGGGCCTGAGCACCTGGGCCTGGCCTTGTAGATCCAAATTACTTTGGACTTAGTTCTGAGTGTGCTAGAAGCCAGTGGGAGGTTTTAACAGAGAAATGAGATGGTACAATTTATGTTTTAGGGATATCAATCCTGTTGTTGTGTTTAGAATGGGTTATAGGAGTCAGGGGACAGCAGGGAGACAGAGGAGGGCAATTCGACCACCCACATGAGCACTGGTGGTAGAAGCAGAGATGAAGAGAAGGAGATGGACTCGAGAGGGACTTAGGAGAGCCTGGACCAAGACCAAGCTTGGGATCTGGGTGGGGGTAAGCACACAGGCAAGAACTTGCAGGATGTCAACCCTGAAGAAACTGGGGTATGGGAGGGAGCTCTGTGCCAGGGACAAGAGCCAGTCCCTAGAGCTAGGGCCTATTTGCCCACATGACACAAACCCTCTGAGCCAGAAGCCTGGGATCTTCGAATCCCCTCCCGATTTGGGACCAGCTGGGCCCAGAGCCTGAAGCCTGCAGGTGAATCCAAATGGCCCCAGTTGTGAGGAAAGAAGGGCAGAGAGGGCAGGGCGCCCACCCAGCAAACCATGGGAGGCCCAGAATTGAGGGAGCTTGCTATTTTCGCTCTGTTCATTCCTCATGCCTTGAGTCCTAGGTCCAGGGCAGGACACAGTCCCTTTAGAGGGATATCAGGGTCCAGCTTGGGCCCCAGAGCTTCTAATGTTCTGGCTTTCACTTGGTGCCTAAGGGTAGCTTAGGTGTCTCCCCTGCCCACCAGGCTAGAGTCATATGTAAGGGAAGAATTACCCAAAGTCTAGGCTTGTAGGAGACAGTGGGCCCATATTGGGGTCACTTGCCTCCTGATCTACCAGACTGGGCTACATCCTGGTCCACTTCTAGAATGGGTCTAGTTTTGGATGTCTAAGCAGATGAGCCATGAGCATTTTTGTAAGGAGGTTCTGACAGGCTTCAGGTATGGCCAGATCCAGGTGTAGCTAAGTTAACCCTCCCAGGGCATATACCTGGGGACAGTTCTCAATGACTGCATGGTTCATAAAGTTCTCCCCATACCATCCTAGGGATGTGCCCATGCCTAGGTCTGGCAGCTAATGAAAAGAAAACTAAGGCACAGAGAAGCTAAGAGAGTTTGTCTATCTTTGGGAACATGGCTGGGCACAAGGTCACCTAAAGAACATCCCTTTGTGGCTCAGCACTTTCATACACTGACATCACCTCTTCTAATATGACAGTCCTGCAGGAGCTGTTTATTTTCTCACTTTCTGGATGAAGAAACTGAGGCTGAGAAAGGGTCTGCATGGCACTTGTCACATGATAAGTTTCCAGAAAATTTGAAACTGACAGAAAGTGAGTGCCCCCTGGAGATCATGCACTGAACATCATGGATTCCCACTTTGGGAAAAACAGTCATAACAAAGGAAATTACTCTTTTCATTCCATGTGTCTATCTTCCCTCCCTCTTTCTCTTCCTTTCTTTTTGCTTTTCTTCCCAAACTATTTACAGATGACCTACTGTATGCTAGACACTATGTCAGGCCCTTGGAATACAATAGTAATAAAAACACACAGGCCCTGCCCTCAGTGGTATAGTGTTGAACATTAATCCAACAGTCCCACAAATACATATAAAGTATTTACAATACAGTAAGTTAATCAGGGAAGGCCTCCCTGAAGAAGTGGGATTAAGCCTAGAGTAGGAGGATAAGTAGGAATTTGCTAGTTAATGATGAGGAAGGAACAACATTAGCTTTCCAGGCAGAGGGAACAGAATAGACGAAGGCCTGATGGGGAGAATGAGTAGCATGGCTGCAGCAGAGAGGCAGAGAAATGGGGTGTTGGAGCCAAGGCAGTCCACCCAGGACTTTGAAGATCACACGAAGGAATTTTGTCCTTATCCTTAGAGCTGTGTGGGTGAGGGGAGGTTGTGATATTATCAGAACTGCTTTTCCAAGTGTCAGCGGAGAGACCAGTTAAGAAACTAATGTAGTCATCCAGGCAAGAGATGAGAAAAACTTGAACAGGGGTGGGGGCTGTGGAGATGCAGGGAAATTAGTGGTTTGAAGGAAATGTAGGAAGGAGCAAAGTCAGTAGGACTTGGATGATGGAGAGGAAAGTGACAAGGGGTGACTCTTGTTTTCCGACATACCGACAGTGAATCCCTGAGGAGAATGAGGTGGGGGTGAGAAAGATTAAGGGTTGGATTTCAGAGATGTTAAGTTTGAGCCTCTACCTTACACCACAAAAAAATCAAATTGAGATAGAAGAAAACAGAAGGAACAAGCTTCATGACATTGGATTTGGCACTGATTTCTGAGATATAACAGAGCATGGGCAATAACAGGTAAATTTGATTTAATCAAACTTAAAAACTTCTGTGCATCAACCAAGTGAAAAGACAATCCATGGAATGGGAGAAAATACTTGAAAATCATATATTTGGTAAGGGGTTAATATTCAGAATATATAAAAAACTACAACTCAACAAATAAAAGACAACCCAATTTAAAAAATGGGTAAAGGATTGAATAAACATTTCTCCAAAGAAGATATACAAATGGCCAATAAACACATGAAAAAATGCCTAACCTTGCTAATCATTAGGGAAATGCAAACTGAAACCACAATGAGATTCCACTTTACATGCATTGGGATGGCTATTATAAAACACAAAACAAAACAGAAAATAGCGAGTGTTGGTGAGGATGTGGAGAAATTGGGACAGTGGGCGCTATTGGTGGAAATGTCAAATGGTGCAGCTGCTGTGGGAAATTGTATGGTGATTCTTCAAAAAATGAAACAGAATTACTATATGATCCAGCAGTTCCACTTCTATTTGCCCAAAAGTATTGAAAGCAGGGACTCAGGCAGATATTTTTATACCCCTGTTCATAGCATCATTATTCACAATATCCAGGATAGGGAAACAACTCAAGTGTCCATCAACAGATAGGGAAAATGCGGTGTATACATACAAGGGAATGTTATTCAGCCTTAAAAAGGGAAGAAGTTCTAGCACATGCTACAGTATGGTTGAGTCTTGAAGACATTGTGCTAAGTGTCACAAAATGACAAATATTATATGATTCCATTTATATGAGCTCCCTAGAGTAGTCAAAATCGTAGAGACAGAAAATAAAATGATGGTTGCTGGGCATTAGGGAGAGAAGGGAATGGGTAAAGGGTTTCAGCTTGGGAAGAGGGAAGAGTTCTGGAGATGGATCAAGGCGATGATTGCACAGCAATGTGAATGTGCTTAATGCCGCTGAATTATACTCTTAAAAATGGTTAAAGTGGTAAATTCTATGGAGATTTAACCACAATAAAAAAGAAAAGTGGATGAAAAAAATTAAGATGACTCAGAGATCTGAACATAAAAGCTACAACTATAAAGCCTGTAGAAGAGAACAGGAGAATATTTTACCACCTAGGCGTAAGAAATAATTTTTCAGAGAAGACACACACACACACACACACACAAACCACAAAAGAAGAAAAAACTGACAAGCCAGACTTGAGATCTGTTGAGAAGGAGGTATGGGAACTTCTAGGTAGAAAAGCCAGGTAGGAAGCTGATGTCTGTTGCTCAGTGGGACTAGAGGGACCATATGTTGAGGCTCCTGAAATTAATATTTCAAGCTACAATCTACCTTTTGGGCTCACAATGGAGTCACCTACCTTATGACCCATTAAACTAGACTAAGACTTTGGACCCCTTCTGGAATGAGTCTAGTTGCAGTTGTCCAAGCAGATGAGCCCCTGAACGTTTTCCCAAAGTACCTGCCCTGAGCGACATCTCACTGGGATGTGGCTTAAACCATCCATCTATTTCTCTGGCCAAACTGGGGGTGTGTCTCCAATAACAGCTCTCTGTCCAGCTCTGTTGCCTTCACTTCTGTCCCCAGGGCTAATGAGGGGGTCAGATGAAATCTAATTTCCTCTAAACTAGAGGCTGATTAATTATGGTTACAGGAACTTGCTGTCTGGAAAATTAGCTTTGCGTTTTCCTTGGGAAAGAACAGCATGCAAGTTCTTTCTCCTCCACCATGTTGGCGTGGAGGGGAGGTGGTTATTGTAGGATCCTGGGTCCTGGGACAATGGAAAAGCTGTGGAGCGAGAGGTGATTATCAAATTGTGTTGCCTTGCTGAGGGTCCCCAAGCATGGGGGTCTCAGCCCCAAACTTTGCTCTCTCTAACTAGCACCAGGCACCTGAGTTCCCTGGCTTCACTATCTTGGTGCTATTTCTACCAGGCATTCATTGGAAAGCAGGGAATGAGTTGGTCCCACTAGATAGTGATTCTGGGGCTCTGTGGGACAAAGGGGTCAGGGACTCCTTTGAGAAGCTGATGAAAGCCACAGGCTTCATCCTCAGAAAAATGTAAATTTGTACAAACCATTGCAAAGGACCCTTACATGGACCTCAGTTAAAGACAGCCTGATATGGGGCTCCCTAAAATAGCTCCAAGGTCACCCACAGCTTTTCTGCTTAGTCCTCTGATTATCTTCAGACGAAGGTATGATTATGCCAGTTTTGCAAATGAAAAACCTGAAACTCAAAGGGGTAACCCAAACTACCAGCCTGGTCCCAAAGGGAGTAACAGACCCTGTGAGCAAGAATTCCCAAACTCACCTTCTCCTCCTGTGCAGTCGGGAGGTCTTACCCCCAGCTTCTCCCAGTGGGAGTATAAAGGAGTCAGTGGGAGGCCCTGATCCCCAGAGGGCAGAGCTTTTGTCTGAATCACCTTTGAGTCTCCAGTATCCAACCCAAGGTTCCAGAATCAACCAACCGAAAGATGAGATAGAAAGCGCCTCTCTGACTTTGGAAGCAGAAATGCTGTTAGACATCAGCTCTGTCCTTCCTAGCTCATGACCTGGATCTCTCTGAGCCTCAGTTGCCCAGTTCAAAAAAATGGGAACATCAGCACTCCTCTAACAAGGTTGTTAGAAAGATGAAAGGAGACAACTGTGTGACAGGCACTATGCTCAGTGTTTCACAAGCATTGTTACACATCACCTGCCCCAAAGCCTAAATGGAGGTATATAAACAGCCCCATCTCACAGATAAAGAAACTAAGGCCCAGAGTAAGGCAGAGGCCTGGCCAAGGCCATGTAGCAAGCAGAAAAGCTGGAATTAAAGCCCAGGTCTACCTAACCCACCTGTGCCCTTGACCAAATGCATGGAGCCTGACACCAAGTAGGTGCTCAATAAATGAGCAAGTTGCCCCCCATTCCACTGCCTCTCTCCAGAGAGCTTTCCTCAGGATCCTACAGCTGGTAACATTAAACATAAGGCAGATTAAAAGTGACCCAGGGAGGGTGCAGGAGCTTTGCATGCCCCTCCAGGCCAAGTCCTCTTTGATTTCCTACACAGTAAAGTCTCTCGTCTTGAGCTCAGGGCAATACTAAGGGAAGTAAACTTCACTGCTCTTTTTTTTCCTGCTTTTATCTTTCCATTTCCCTACCCCTTCCTGCTGCACTGGTAGGTGGGAGGTCCAGCAAGTGACCAGTGTGACTGCTCTTCATTCTCACACCCACTTACCGCCTCCCTCTGTTAACCTTCCTTCCTCCAAGTGTGTTCAGCCTGGGCTCTGACTGGAAGTGAAGTCCACGTGCTCAGCCCACCCCAGCTCTGACGGTACATCTCAGACTTGTGGGCATGAGGGTTCACCACCAGGCTTGGACATACTGGGCCCAAGATGCAGAAGTGGACCAGCCACCTCCGCCATGGAGCTCCCAGAAAGACAATGATAGTGTGGTATGTCTAGAAGGCCATAGAAACATGGAGGAGGGATTGCAAAGTCTGCGCTGGAGGCTAGAGAAGGCTTTAGTAGAGCAAAAGTTAGAATTCACCTTTGCCTGTAGGAGGGCACTTCAGGCAGGGGGAACTGCCTGGGCAAAAGTCTGGAGATGTGGAACCTCACAAGGTGTTTATTATGATTGGAAGAAAGGCTACAAGGAAGGGGTCAAAGGACACGAGATTGGAGAAGTGGGCAGGACCTGTATACCAGGCTAAGGATGTTGAACCTCGTTTCGAGGACAGTAGGGAGCCACCTAATCAGGTCCACCAGTGTGGCTATATGGCTGCTGTGGGCTCATCTCTGAGCCTCTCTCACTATACTCTCTCCTCTGATGATCTCACCCTGTCCCATGGCTTTAAATACATCTCTAAGCTGCTGATTCCCATATTTATATCTTCAGCCGGAGCCTCTCTTCTGCACTCCCAACTTGTCATCCAACTGGCCACTTGGCATCTCTCCTTGGACATCTCACAAACATCTCAAAGTTAACACATCCAAAACAGGATTCTTGATCATGCCCACACCCCCCAAAACCCACTCCTTCCCAACTTCCCATCCCAGTAAATGGCACTGCCATCCACACTCTTGCTGAAGACAGAGTCTTTATCAGCTATGCTGCTCCTCCTCTTCTTCCAGCTCAGCCTCTTGGTTCCACATCCTAACTCCTACCTGCCCATGTTTCTTCTACACCACTGCCGCCCCTGCATTCAGCACCCTGTCCCCATTTTCCTGGATGACGCAGTAGTCACTTCTTCCTCCCTACTTCTCGCCCCATGATAGTTCATTCTCCAATGAGTGATGGATCTTTAAAACAACAACAACAACAAAGCTTTGTGCTAATCTGCCACCTAAAACTCTTTAGTAGAGGTACTCTCTGCACCTGGGATAAAATCCAACTCCTCACCATGGCTTCAAAGCCTTAGACAATCTGACCACTGCCCTTGTCTGAGCTCACCGTTTCCCACTCTCCCTCACTCACAGGCCCCAGCCATGATAGCCTTCTCTGGGTTATTAAAAGCATACCTCACCCCTCCCCACCTCAGAGTCTTTGCCTGTGCTGTTTTCTCTGTCTGGAACACACTGGCCCCTGGCAGTTGGGTGTAATGCCTTATTCCCTTCAAAGCACTTTTCACCATCTGTCTTCCCCAGGAGCAAGCACAATGTGCCTGGCACACAGTAGATGCTCATTAAATAACTGTTGCATGAATAAATCAGAAGATAGCAGAAGGGGGCCTAGAAGCAAGAGATCAGGGGAGAGAGAATGAGACCTGAAAGGACAATGGAAGGGCAAGTAGAGGAAAGGAACTAGCACCAGATGGGATGTCTGGATTTGATCCTAGAGGCACTGGGGAGCCACAGAAGGTTCCTGAGCATAGTCATGGAAGTGGAAGTGATCAGTAGAGCAAGGGAGGCTGTATGCCTGGCAGTCATGTGATATCACTCTGCCTTTGGTCAGATCTTGGTTCAACAACTTCCCAACTCTGAGACCTTAGGCAAACCACTTAGCCTCTCTGAGCCTTGGTTTCCTCCTTTGTAAAATGGGACCTGCTAACAAAACCTACACATTGGGCTACTGAGAGGTTCAATCAGATGGTGCATGTAAAGTTCTTAGGATGTCCTAAGTGCTTAATAAATATTGGCCGATGCTGCTACTGTAGGTTTGTTAGTGCTTATTAAGGCCATGTGTGTCAGACATCACACTTTGTACTGGGGAACCAGCCCTGCCTGTTGTTAAGCTCACAATCTGACTGGGGAGGTGGGCAGGAAAGCTCCGCCTGCAGTTGCTCGGGGTGAGCCCCCTAATGAAGCTACAAGTTAGGCCCTGTGCGAGCAGAGAATTAATTCTGGGAGAGTCAGGGAAGCCCCTCCAGAAGAAGTGACATTGGATTTCTGGGTGACAATTTCCTTGAGAGAATATTTTGAGTCAGCAGCCAGTGCCCCGTGAACAAGGGAGGAGGGGGATGTGTTCTGGCTGCTCAGCTCCCAAAATAACCCAGTTCCAAGGGCGGACAGCCAGGTAAACCCAGGAGCCTCCACCATGCCTTTCCTGGATGGGTTCCAGAGACCTTGGAGCAGTCCTTGCCCTTGTCTGTGCCCCCAGGTGGCAAGAAGGCCTGGAAAAGGGATGCCCAGGCCAGAGCTCCCATCCAGGCCAAGGTGGCTGGGCAGACAGTGCAGGCACCACAACGTAACCCCTCTCTTCTCCCACATAAAGGCCACTGAGGGTACCCCTGTGAGACCTGAGTCTTGTTTGCTTTTCAGCCACTGGGCCAGCAGCTTGACCACCAGGTCCAAAGAGGACATGCTCTGGAGCTCAGGCCCTGCCCTCTCCCCCTGCCTCTGTGTCTCGACTCCCATTCTCTGTGTACTCATCTCTGTCTGCTGCAGTTCCTCTGGCTCTTTGTCTCTCTCTCCACCTCCCTTTCTTTTCTCTTCTTTCTCTTTCTCTCTCTCCTCCCTCTTTCCATCTACCTCCCTCCTCCTGTCCTCTCTTTCCCCCTCCTTCCCCTCTGTCTCACTTTGTCTTTTAAAGGCTGCCTCTGTTTCTCTCTCTCTCTGCCTCTTCCCCCCTCTCCCTCCCACCCTTAGCCTCTCAAGTTCCTCTCTGCCTTACAGCTTCTCTTTCTCCCCTTTCTTTCCCCTCCACCTCTACCCTGTCGTCTCCCTCCGATGGGAGGCATCCTAGAACACAGGCACACACACGCACACACTCTGATCTCCCTTAAGACCAGGACCTGGGCCTTAGACCTGCTGCCTTCCCCCTACGTACCCACCCTACACACCCCCACTTTCCACCCCCCAGCTAAGCCTGGCCCACAACACAGGGATGAAGGCAGGATTGGGCAGAGGGGTGGATGTTGAAGCTAATGGAGATAGCAGGGGGAAGGGGGCGTCCTGTCCTCCCCCTGGCTTTCCCTCAATCCTGTGCTCTGAGCTGGGGGCCAGGAGGAGTCTCCTGAGCTGTGTCCTCTCCTCTGTGCAGCTGCTGGGCTTCCCAGCGTCGACTGCAGGTCAGGTTATTGGGCCCATTCAGCAGAATTATAAATAGCAGCTTGTGCTCAGCCTGGCCCACAGAGCAACCTCCACTGCCGCACGGTCCCCAGGGTCCCTGTCCTCTACCCCTCCATCCATCCCTCTGAGGCAAGGCCTGCCTTCCCCTGTGCTGCCAGTGGGTCCTCAGGTCAGTATCCGATGTGCTGTCACCATAGCAACCTGCTTGTCCAGCCCAGGCTCAGGTTGCTGGGAGGTGTGGGTGTGGGCAACTGAGGGGGAGGTCCAGTGGCCTGGAATCAAAGGTCATGGCTCTGTGCTGGGGCTTTCCTCTCTTGTGCGCTGAGGAATGGGGTCCTGTGCTGCAGAAATCTCAACCTGCTGGGGGACGGTGGGACAGAAACGTCTGATATTGGGAGGCCTGGCATAGCGGCACCACCCCGGGCCTTTCCCACTGAACTGGGACAGTAGGTCAGCCCAGGCCTTGAAACCATAGGGAGAGTTGTGGGTTTAAATCCTACATTGGCACCTGTTACTGAGGTCATATTGGGACCACCACTTAACCCTCTGAGCTCAGCATCCTCAGTGTCGAGACAGGAAGACTAAATCTCCTACTCCCTCTCTCTAGGTGTTGCTGAAGAGATCAGAGAGGCCAGCTGTGAGGCAGGTCCCTCAGTCCTCACTGTGTTCCAATTAGTCCCTGGGGGCAGGGCAGGGGCCCTGTGAAACTTGCAGACTTGGGAGTCACACTGACACGGGTTCTAATCTGGCTGCTGCCATTCACCAGTTGGATGATCTCAATCTCTCTGAGCCTCAGTTTCCCCATCTATGAAATAGGGGTGAAAATGTCTACACCTCACCGTGTTGTTTTGAGGATGAATTGGGCCTCTGTGGGAGAAGCCATTGGTATAGTGCCTTCTTCATGGCAGTACACTTGCCATCATTTTCGAAACTGTTCTTTCTATTCCAACCTTCTTGGCAGAGATGACCCTGACTGCATCACTAACTCACTGGTCACTTCAGACGACACCCTTTCTCTCCCACATTTCAGTCTCCCCATCTACAAAATGACCACAGGACCACTCAGCTCCTGCCCATGTCTGAGATTTGTGTATCTCAAGCAACCCCACTAGGCTGGGCCATATCTAATATTATATACTGACGTCCTCACCAGGCCCTGTCCTCAGCTCCCGAAACCTGAGCTGCACAGTTGCCTGGCAACCGAGGCGTGAGCTCAGAAGGCTTGGGTGTCAGGGTGTCCAGCTGCAGCCCCCTCCTTGCAGGCCAGAGTCCTAGCAGTGGGGATCAGGCCAGGGACCCTTGCCCAGACCAGCCCAGGAGGAGCTTCCTGCTCCTCTCATACCTGCCCAGGTCCAGCCTCAGAGCCCACTTTCTCAGGGTAAGAGGGACCATTGGCCTCAGATATTTTTATAGGTAGGACACGTGGTCAGACTCAGAGAGAAACTGGAGCCTCCTCTCACTGCTAACTGATACAGCAGCTGTCACCATCACCATCATCCTGGAAGCTTGCAGCCCAAGTTTGTTTAAAAGTATGGAGAATTCCCTGACTCTGTCTTAGCACTGCCCTCAGGAGGCCTGATGCCACCTCCTGGCGCTCCCAGGGCACTTTTCATGGCCATACTTAAGAAATCATATCACCCTTATATTTACCTGGTCTCCCTGCATGGCCTCCCCCATGTTTCCATTCATTTACCCAAGTATCCTACTGACCATCCATCCCTGCTCTGTTGTGTTCTGCCTAAATGACCTTGGACAAGTTATTTAACCTCTCCTTGCCTTAGTTTTCTTTTCTGCAAAATGGGGATAATAAGAATACCTGCCTCATAGAGTAGTGATGTGGGTCAAAGGAGATGACATGTATAAAGTGCTTGGCATATAGAAAATGCTCCATAAATATTAGCTTATCGTGATTATTTTTATTAGATTGTTATGGTGTTCAGTCACCATGCCAGAGGGAGCAAAGCACAGCTTTTCGAGAACCGGGCTATGTCCAGTTTGACCCCATTCATATTGCATCCCTTAGCTCCTGACTACCATAGCAAAAGTTTGCCAAATGAGTAGAGGTGAGAAATGAACTGTTTCCCCTGAAATCCATTACTGTTCAGGGACTGATTCCTGAGACATTGGCTTTGAACATCTTCTACGGTTCCAGGTGTAGGCTGCATCATCCACAAAGTCACCAAAGTGGGTTTGAAGTCCCATTGTAGATTTTATATCTCTGCCTGTGTTTGAGGTGGGGGAGGAATAAGTAGGCCTGGGGGTGCTTGAGGTAACAGCTTGTGGAGAGAGGGGATCTGGCATTTGCAGGAGCCTGATAGTGAGCACCTCCTTGCATTTTGTACCCTAGGTGTCTACTTGCCTCACCCTAATCCCAGCATTGTATCTGAGTGACCTGTGTCAAGCAAGTCACTGTCCTCTTTGAGCTGCAGTCCCCTCATCTTTAAAATGGGCAGCCTGCTCCCTCTGCCCCATGGTCACAGGTGAGACAGAGGAGGTCACACTGGGAAGAACCCCTCCCAGTAACAGTCCTCATTAATAAGAAGATAGCGGTGCTATCCATGGAAGAGCGCTGGGCTTGTGGCCATGCCTCCCCAGAGCCTACCATTCGTCAGCAAAGCCACATTGGGTGGCTGCCAGCCCTCTGGCCCGGGGGCTGTTTCTAACAGCAGGTGATGCGGTCAGGCTGACGGCTCCAGGATTTCACCCTCGACTTCTTCCAAACACAGGAAGGGGCTGCCATCTGCTCCCCGCTCTTCACACCCAGCCTGCCAGGTCAGCCAAAGCCCCCACCTCACACCTGTCAGCAGTGCAAGATAAAGAACCCCACTGGGGATTCCCTAGTGCATGCTAAAGCTAGCAATATCTTGGGGGCCTCCTCCCAGACCCAGGGCACTTGGATACCGAGCACTGTTCCTCCACCTCAGGGAGGAGCAGGGTACCCTGGCTTTCTGTCTTCCCCCTTAATGCCACATTTCACTCCACTGGTGTCCCCATCACAAGGCAGCTTCATTTCTGCTGAATCTGGATCCGGAAATGTGTTGACCACCAAGGTCAAGCGCATAGCCTTGGGACTCAGACCCTAATGCAGACCCTAATATGACCTTGGTCAGCCACCCCCCAGTCTGAATCTCAGTTTCCTCATCTGTAAAATGAAGAGCGTCTAACCTTGGGGCCTGCCATGGGTATGAGCAAGATCATGCCTGGACATAGCTGAACACAAGGAGTGGCACTTGATAGTAATAAAACTTACCTGCTCTTATAATTATTTGTATTACTGTTACCACTAGTCTGATGCCATTATTACTGTGGCCACCTTCCTGCTAGAAATGTTACCTCTGTTCCTTTTTGATCATTCCTGCAGGCCAGTGCTGGGCACACAGAAGGTGCTCATTGCATGTTCTCTGCCTTGGTATTTAAACTTGAGTGTTCGTTGAAGAAGTGGATGAGTTCATTACCCAGGCAACCGTGTTCTCACTCACCTTCTGAGGTCAAGCTATGTGTTCCTACAGCCACTCAGCAAGCTTTGGTTAGGCACCAGCTGTGCCTGTCGGGTACACCGGGGACCTAGAAATGGATGGACACAGTTTCCTGCCCTCTAGGCCATGAACAGCTCAGACCCATGGAGGGATCAGTTTACTCTGCCTGGAGAGTGGGCTCAGCATATGGTTCACTTAAGAGGGGTCTTCTGAGCTGGGCCCTGCAACGTGAATAGGAGTCTGCCAGGCAGAGAGGCAGGAGGGAGGGAACAGCTTGTGCTAAGGAATGGCAGGTGATGCACAAGGCAGCTCTGAGTTGATTTTTTATTAATAAAACAAGAAATTCCCCCACCATAGATGTCTCAGTGTCCAGATGATAACTGGCTGATTTGAGGACACACACATGCCCATCAGAGTGGGAGGTACCAGGAGCAAGGGAGGCCTCCTTCCCTGGCCTGACCCAGCATCCATCCAAGACTTACCACAAGTCAGTATGTGAAGGTCTCTTGGAAACCATCTAGTATGACCTATTTATTTTATAGATGGAGAAACTGAGGCCCAAAGAGAGAAGGCAGTGGAGCAGGGACAACTAATGGTGGACCTTCTAGCCAGGATTGCTCCAGGCCTATCCACCCAGGCCTGGGAGTGACCAGCTCTGGAGTTGCATGTTCTGTGCAGGATCTTGAGCTTCCTGGTCACTCCCTGAAGATGTCACTCTCTGCGGGACCTGCCATAGGCCTCTGAATTTCTCTAGCCCTAGTTTCCTACTTGTGAAATAGAACAAGTCAGTAGGGTTTTTGTGGACTTTGAGCTGAAAAGCATTTTTATGAACACTCATAAAATGCCATTTTTGTCATCACTGTCATTTTGCTCAGGGTGAACCCTAATGGCAGAGTTCCCTGAGCACTAACATCGTTTGATGGAATGGGTACAGAGGTCCAGGGCTACCCTATAGACAGCCCTGGAGACAGTGGCAAGACCTCTGCGGCAAGCAGGCTATACACACCCCACATGTAATTAATCACACGTGGGCTCTGTCCTGCCCTGACATGCTTAGAAACACATCTGTACATGCATGCCTGGTTGTACAACC
The DNA here is from genome assembly GCA_004026545.1 of Mormoops blainvillei. Taxonomy (NCBI): domain Eukaryota; kingdom Metazoa; phylum Chordata; class Mammalia; order Chiroptera; family Mormoopidae; genus Mormoops; species Mormoops blainvillei. Next base: position 51,063 of record PVJD01005092.1, read on the forward strand.
ATGCATACATTCTGTCCCACCTTGGCATATACACACGCATTTATGGACTCGTGGACATGAACTTCCAGTGGAAAAGAGGGAGCAGGGATGTTCTGCATGAGTCATAAATTCCCTATTAACTATGAAACAATAAAAATAGAAGAAAATTTAAGCTCAACCTAAAGAACTTTGTAACCACCATGACACAGATTGTCATGGAAGGAGGGGAATGAACCCCTGTCCAGGGAGGCATGCAAGTACAAGCAGGACTTTGTACAACTGCAGTGAAGGGACTTAGGCATTGCAGGGCTTTTCACTTCTGAGGTTCCTTCTGATCTCTGGATTCAAGTGAGTTTAGGGAAGCGGGGCCTCTTCTGGCTTTTCTGCCACGCTTTGCAAATACTGGTGGTCCTGCATAGACTCACATTATCTTCCCAACCACCCTGTGAGGTAGAAATGATTATTGTCCTCATTTTAGAGGTCTGATGACTGAGGCCAAAGAACTGCCTTGATTTCCCCAAGGTCACTCAGTGATAGCGGAGCAAGGGTTCTAGCTCAGATCTTTCAGGCTCTAAGCCTCCAACAAAAGGGCTCTGACCCTACTAAATTGTAAGTCAAATGAAAAGTGGTTTAAGAATCCAGACAGGAGAAGTTTGGGGAGTGGGAGGAAATTCCCGAGAGAAGATGGCACTGGAGATGATAGATCTAGGGACCATGATGTGAGGTAGAATCTAACAAGCAAAGAGAGGGCAGTCCAGGTGCAGGTATGGTTATCGGGGCAGCCACAATGATGGGGACAGAGGGGAATCAGGGTGCACACACCCGCCATGGCCTTACACACTTTCATTTTGGGGCTCAGAGCCTCAACAGCAGACCATGGTTCTGCACAGCTTCAGCAAGGCTGGGGTCCCCTGGGTCTGATTCCCCCAGGAGGCTGCATTCGCATCTGTCCCTGCGCAGATGGCTGGTGAGCACAGCTAGCAGCCCTCACCCCCACCCGCACCCCCTTCTGTCGGCAGGACTCGGCTGCACTGGGGAGTGTGGTATGGTGTTATTTTTAGAAGTGGCACCATCTGCTCAAGGTGCCGGGCGGATTCTGTTCGTCTCCGCAGTGGCCAGGACAGCCATGCCAAGTCAGAGGAAGACTGCAGAGCTGGCCGGCAGGGTGGTCACTAATCAGCATGCAGACATGCTGAATGCAGGAGCCAAAGAGATTCCACAGGCCCTCAGGGTGTGAGATTCTGGAATCTGAGTCTGGGGCTGCCAGTGGGTTGGGTCTGGGGCCAGAGCAGCCAATGCAGAGGACAGGCTCAGCGTGGGAGGCGTCCTGTGTTCCCAGAACCCTGCCTAGTCCCTGGGCTTGAACCTGGGCCTACCTCCTGGCAGATTCTGAGTATCCTGCCCTGACCTTCAACTTTGGGTGGAAAATGGGGAAGAGGCAGGAGGAGAAAAGAACAGTGGCCAGCCCTTAGGGATCCTTCATGAGACCTAACACTGGATGTGGCAGAAGACACAGTCCTGAGCAACGTGGTCCAGAGGGGCTGGCACATCTCCTCACTGGATTCCAAATGCTTCAGTGTGTCCCACTGCCTGAGCTACCACCACATTGGGCTTCCGAGTCATCATGAGTAGGACTTAGGCTGATGATTCCAAGCAGGGCCACTGATGGCAGACTGCCTGGGTTCAAATCCAAAAGTTATGTGATCCTGGGCAACCTCCTTAACCTGGCAGAGCCTCCATTTGCTCATCCGTGGAATGGGATGCTGGTAGCATCTACTTCATAGAGTTAGGCACAGATTTGCCAATTTGCTACCTATAAGGCTATGGCATGCACCCAGGTGCCTTCAGCATCAGCCCCTCCTCCTGCATGACTGACCTGGTCCACTTTTCAAATGCCGACTGCACCCTAAGATTTGTTGTCCTCCCATAGTCTTACTGCTTTTTCAGCCATGGGACGAGTACTGGCAGAGGCCTGTGCCATGTTGAGGGCCTTGTTCTCAGGAAGTTCATGGCCTAATGGGGGAGACAAGCTGGGAAGACACACCCTAAGACTGAGGGTGAAGGGTGTGAAATCGAGGAATAAGCCACACGTGATGGGCTGGCAGTGGGAAGAGGGTTGAAATTTACAGCAGGGGAATTAAAGAAGTTGGCATGCTGGGTCTTGGAGAGGAAAGTTTTGATTAATGGGAAAGCAGGTGTAGACAGTCCTGGATAGAGGGAACAGTGTGTGCACAGAGTGGGAGGCAGGAGCATACATTAGTTGTTTTGGAAATGCAAGTTTTGTTAGGCCAAAGCCCAGGGAGGCTGGCTCCAAGCCACTTGGGCAGGGTCCTGGGTGGCACTGGGGAGCCAGCAATGGTTTTTAATCCAAGGAATGGCATGCTGAATCTGAGAGGCAACATAATGTGTTGGTTTTAGATGCAGATAGGTCCCAGTTCTGCTTCCCACTCTGCCACTTGCTAGCTCTGTGGCCCTGGGCATGATGTTATTTTACCTCCCCGAGCCATGGTTTCCCCATCATAATAATGCCCACTTTGTGGGCTTATTGTGGGATAAGGTGTGTTCAGAGCCTAACACAGCTCCTGACACATGGAAGCCACTCAGTAAGTGGCAGGCCATCAGCCTCACTCTGGGAACAATGAAAGAGGACTGAGGGGCCAGTTAAGAGGCTGTGGACGAGGCCTGTATTCTCAGCCCACAATGAATGACTTCCCCCCACACCTTACCTTCTTGCTTCTCTGTTCTGGACCCCAAAGGGTTCACTAGCTATTTAAGTAATCTCCCAACATTTAAAAACTCCTGGCATGCCTGTGGATGAACTCCTCCCCTAACACATAAGGGAAAAAATTTAATAAACTCAGTCAGACTGAGATGCCACCACTTAAATATGGTTCCGGCAGGAACCAGAAGGAAGGGACCATGGACAGTACAAAAGAATGGATCACTAATGGCAGGATTTCTGGCATCAATGACAGATGGCACTGATAGGCCAAGGTGAGTCCTCTGTGCATGCACTTAAGTGGCTCTGAGTAGCCTTTGGCAGTGTCATTTTGTTGGCTCACAACTGCTCGCTAGGATACCCCATTACCTGAGAACCCAGCTTTGAGTGTCAGCACCAAATATCTGGGGACAGCTCCCTATGCCTATTCACAGAGCTTGTGGAAAACATTCTTCCCTCCCTAGTCAACCCACACTCGGTTGGTCAGCACTGCTATCCTAGAAAGCTCTTAGGAGCACTTAGAACCCTTTGCTCTGTGTTAGCACTATAGCATGTGGACAGCTCCATGCTATGCCATTCTTAAAGCCCACCCATACCCCTAGTCAGCACCGTGGACTTGGGAACAGCTCCCAGTGGAGAGAGTTCCCGGGTGCCTGCTTCTTTGTCCTCCCCACAGGGCTGTCAGTCAGCACCAGGACCACGTGGACAGTGCTCACTCTCAGACTCTCCGGTTAGCCTGCAGGGAGAGGGGGCCTGCAGTTATCAGGTTCCCGGACCTCAGCCACCCAATCCCTCCCCAGCACCCACCTCCATCCATCCATAAGTACTTTATCCCTAGGACAGCTCCCTCGACCCAGTCCTCCACAGTCAGAGGTGAATCCTGAAGACTCACCAACCAGCAAGTAACTTACACAGCAGAATGTTGTGCTTCACTATAGAACCCAGAGGAAGGGGCAGGAGCCTGGTCTGTTGGAAAGACAGATGTAAGTGAGCCTCGGGAGCCCTTATGAGTATCTGTGTGTGTATTTGAGATCTGGCTCCACTACCCCCAACTGAGGACCTTACACCAGTCACCTGCACTCTCTTTTTCCCTTTTTTTCCCTCTGTAAAACGGGGTCCTAGCAGTTACTGTATCATTGGCTTGTTGGGAAGGATTACGTGAGATAACAAATGTAAAGTGCATAGAACAGTGCTTGGCACGTAGTAGGTGCAGTCTAAGCATTGCTGTTATCATCATTCTTTGTCCTTCCTCCAGGCCTCTGCTTGTAACCATGAGAGAATGAAGAAGATAAAGGTAGGATGGGATAGTTTCATTGCAGCCATTTAGGATCTGGAGGCTGGGGGCAGCCAGGGCAGCAAAGGCAGCCTCAAGATGGCCAGTGCCGCTATAAGGACAGTAGGGAAGGTGAGAGCTGAGACCAGAGAGGTATCCAAGGCTTTTGGCTGAAACCAGAGAACAAGGTCCGGAGCAGCTGGTTGATCCTAGGCAGAGCCGCAGTTCATAGCCTTCTTAATGCATGTCCCCTTTCTGCAGCCCAAAGTGGAGTCTCCCCAACCCTTTTCTGCCTCAACTAGGCTTTCTTTTCTCCACCTGCTAGTGACTTTACTGTTTTGGCTTCATCAGAAAACCCTCATAGATTTTTTAAGGAAGTATTTCTAAAGTAGGTGCATATCTAGGGTACAAATCTTGGAAAGCAGACACTGCCCTGCCGAGGCCCAAAGACAGCAGTGCGTGTCAACGACAGCAAGTGAATTTTGATCAGCTCATAACTACTGAATTCTAGGGCATTTCTCCTTCCTTCAGCCTCCAGCCAAGTAGGACTTGGCCTGCATTGGTGATGGTTTCTCCTGCTGGGGATGACACAGCAGCAGGGAGGCCCAAGGAAGTATGTGTGTCCTGAGAAGCAAGTCTCAGATGATGGGAAAATCTTTGAGGATGGTGCTACGATGGCCCTTCAAGAAACAGTATCTGTCCAAACCCCCTCTCACTTTACAGAAAAGGAAACTGAGGCACAGGAGAGAAGGCTCTGGTTCAAGGCCATACTGCAAGTTGGTGAAGGGCAGTGGGGCACAGAAGAAAGATGGAGGCTTTGGACTAGAAGAAGTGTATTTAAACTGCACCAAGTCTTATCTGTCTGGCCTTGGCCATCTGTAACCTCTCTGAGTCCCAGCTTCCTCATATGTAAAGTAGGGACAGTGATACCACACTGCCCATGAAAGCATGCACTAAGCAAGTTCTGTTAATAGTAGTGATCAAGCCAAGATCAGGACCCAGAAGATCTGGTTCCCAGGCAAGTGATGTTTGGATTACATCTTCCCAAAATTTGAAGCAAATGTTGTGCAGGAATCACTGAACTCAGCCTGCAGGCCCTGACCTTGGAGTTAAACCAGGGAGATCTTTATGGCAGAGGGATCAGACCTTAAACAGTAGTGCCTGAGCGCCTCTCTTGCTGTTCTCAGAATCCCAGTGACTCGGGGCAGGGTCTGAGATGTACCTCCTTAGGTTGACTGAATGGGTAGAAGGATGGAGAGATAGATGGACAGATGGATGGACAGCTAATGAATGGGTGAGTGGGCAAATGGATAGATGGATGGACAGATGGATGGGTGGGTAGGTGGCTGGATGGATGCATGCATACATAGATGGATGAATAGAAGGATGGATGGATTGGTGGGTAGATAAGTGGGAGGATGAATAGGTATGTGAGATACCTGGAGGACTAGAAATGGGGTTTTTCTACCATCTAACACTGGCAGCTTCTCTAGGGAACAGGGAACAGTACAGGGAGTTGAGCCTGGTGGGCAGCTAAGGGCTGGACCTACCATCCCTCAGGAGAGGCATGAGGTTAAGAAGATATAAAAACAAGTCCCAGGTCCCTAATATCCCACCTTTGGCCCTGCTCCTACCATCTGTGCCTTTGGGGCTGATGCATGGCTGTTTCTGCGAGACTTTTTAATTTTTTTTAGATTTTCCTTTTCTGGTTAGCAGGATAGGAGTTTTCCAAAAATAGCACTAAATTTGCTTCTGAGGTATGCATTTTCAGTTCCCTTCCTCCTTCCCAGTTCTCTTTCCTCATCTGTGAGAATTCAAAGCTGAGATTTTCATTGTCATCTCTGATGCACACACACATACATACTGTGGGGCCTGTATACTCAGAGACAAGTATGGGCACAAAATCTCTGGCTCACTCACACTCACAGATACACACTCATGCTGAGACAGTCCAGTAGAACTGCATGGCAAACCTCGTCCTCTGAGGTCATCCACACTAAGCACACATCTGCAGACACACCACAGGGATACACATGCACACAGTCACTTATAGGCCCAACTCAACACTAACATTTTCACACTCCTGACCCAGGTGTGCCCCAGACTATGGACTGGCCATGATGAACATCTAACATAACATACTCACATTGACTTGCACATCCATACTGATTGGCCCCACACACTCACACTAACATGTATATCCTCACTTACACTCGCACAGTCACTACAGATCCACTGGGCTGTCTGCTCGCACACATACACTCACACACAGACAGGACCTTTCCTCTCCCAGGGAGGGCCATCTCAGGCAACAGCTGCAGCTCCCTGGGTGAGGCTGAAGAAGGAGCAGTTGTCCCTTTGTCTCTGGCTGCTGGCTGAGTTCACCCATTTTCCTGGGTCATAGCTAAAGTGGAGGGTTCCCATTGCTGGGGGCAGAAGGCCCTATAGAAAGGCCAGAATTTGCATCTAGGAGAGGAAAGGAAATGTCTAACCCCAAGGGAACTAGTTAGTCAAAACCAGAGCAAAGAGGAGACTAGCCTTGTATTCTGTGGCAACAAGCGGGAACCCTCCCCAGCCTTTCGAGCTGTGCTGGGGGCCTTGTGAGTATAGCCCTGTCATCTGAGTTCTGCATAAGCACAACAGTGCGGGGGACATTCTGGAAGAGCAGAGGATAGAAGCAGTGAGTGAGTTATTATCCTGAGAATAGTCACCATTTAACAAGCTCTTCCTCTGTGCCAGGAACTACCTGGCCTAAGCTCTATCTCAATTAGTCCTCACAAAACCCTATGATGTCGGCTGTGAAGTTGGCTCTGTTGGGGAGGAGGAAACCAAGACACAGAAGGGGTTAAGAGCCTTGTCCAAGTCACAAAACTAACCAATGGCCACACCAGTCCTCATCATCTGGGATTTCTAGCCCGGGGCCTATGGCCCCTACACTCGTCATGGCTGCCAGAGATGATTCAAAAAAGAAGTGACTTTAGCCCTGGCTGGTGTGGCTCAGTTAGTTGGAGCATCATCCCATAAACGGGAAGGCCACTGGTTCGGTTCCCGGTCAGGGCACCTGCCTAGGCTGTGGGTTCAGTCCCTGGTTGGGGGGCACACGAGAAAAGCAACCGATTGATTTTTCTCTCCTTCTCTCTTTCCCTCCCTTCCTCTCTCTCTAAAATCAATAAACATGTCCTTGGGTAAGGATTAAAAAAATAAAAAGGTGACTTTAAAAATACATATTAAGGTAGCATTTAAATTCAGCACATCTTAAAACAGAAGGACTCGACATTCAAAAGTTATTTTTAGCACATAATTCATTTGCAATTGTCCTAGCTACCATCCTTCAGTAGGATTTGAAAAGCTGTTGGTTTGAGGTTTTGTTTTCTTTTTTAATCCTTCCTTCAAAAGATAGATTCCTTCTTTGTTAAATTAACTTCCCCCCCCCAAAAAAGAAAAAACATTGCACTTTCTGCAGGCGTCCTTCCTGGCAAAGACTTTTTATTAAGGTTCCCCTAACCTATTCTTGAGTCATTGAAATGTAACAATACAGAGTCATTTAAATGCTAATAAGGTGAAATTGAAATGCATAAATCCAATATTGTTACAATGTTCTCCTGGATTCTGCAGGTCCTGGCACTGTCAGAGCCTGAAGGGACCTCAGAGAACACTAGTCCAATCCCTTGACTTTCCACACGAGGCCCAGAGAGGAAAGGAGCTTGGTCAAGGTTACGCCTCAGGATCCTGGAAAACAGGGAGCGGCTTTACAATGGGCTCTGGCCTCAGTTGGCTGTGTGACCCCTATTGTGTTGCTCACCCTCTCTGGACCCAGAACTAGGCATGTGCCCTGCCCAGGCCCCTCCCTGTCTCATTCCATTCAGCTGCTATAACAGAAAAACCATAGACTGGGTTACTTAAACGACAGAAATTTATTTCTCACAGTTCTGGAGGCTGGGAGGTTCAGATCAAGGTGTGGGCAGATTTTCCTGGTAAGAGCCCTTTTCCTGGCTTGCAGACGGCTACTTTCTCGCTGTGTCCTCACATGACCAAGAAAGATCATCTCTCATGTCACTTTTTATAAAAACACCAATCCCATTCGTGAGAGCTCCACCTTCATGACCGAATTACCTCCCGAAGGGCCCCACCTCCTAATACCATTACATTGGAAATTAGGGCTTCAACATACTAATCTGAGGATAAACACATTCAGTCGATAGCAGCCTATGTGCCCATTTTTTAGGGCAGGAGTGATTGCAATGTTGAGAACTAGCTGCAAATGTATCTTAACACAACCATAAGGTAGGCACACTTGCTAATAACAGAGTGGGAGGGGGAGATATAGAAGCCAGAGTTGCAGAATATCTAGGAGCTATATCAAGACACACACACACAGGGGTCTCCATGGGTCCTCACAGCAACCTGTTAGACAGATGGGTCAACTCCAGCTTGCAGATGAGGCCCACCCAATGAGGTCAGATGAATTCTGCAAGGCCACACCACTCATTAAATGTCTCAGCCATAGAGTGGTAGCTCAGGTATTTGGGCAAGGCAGCAAGGATGTCAGAGTCTGGGGAGCTGTGACTAAGGGGACAGCTGCCTACTCCAGCCTCACGCCCATGCCTCATTGTGATGGAGAGAAACTGGGAAGTGGAGGGTAAGGGATGCATCTCAAAGAAAAAAGTGTGACTGCTGATTGTGGTATCTTTCCTTACACCCAGCAAACCTGTAAGATAGGCAGGGTAGGAATCACTAGCCCATTTTACAGATGAGGAAACTGAGATCCAAGGATTTCCCATGGATGGATGACCCAGGGCCTAATCCAGATAGTCACTTATTCATCAAGTATTTATTGAGTGCCTCTGGATGCCAGGCACTATGATAGGTTCAAAAGTGACATAACTACTACCCACCCAGAACTCTCAAGCTCCCAGGGAAGGGAGACAGCTAAGCAGGCCCAAGCAATAGAGTGTGAAGTGTGATATGATACAGGAGCATTTACACAGCCCTGGGTGGTCAGGGAAGGCTTCCAAGTAAAGGACACTGTACTGAGCAGAACAGGGCATTGTCAAGGCAGCAAAGGCTGGGGGAGTGGAGAGTGTTCTAGTCTGGAGATTTCAGGCAGCTGATAAATGCTGCACTAGCTAGCAGTTCTTCAGCTCTGTCCATCTGTCAGAATATCATTTGAGTGGTATCATACAAGTACCTCTGTGCCAGTAAATTTCGAGCTCTCTAATCGAGGAACAGTTAGATCAAACACCAAAGTGAGTTCTGCAACTTAGAAGGAAAAACAAAGATGCCCAGCACAGCATTGGTTTCATGCATCCACTGGTGAGATGCAGGAGCAAAGCGTAACAGGGGCCGGGGACAAGGCACATCAAAAGGGGTAACTACAGTGGAAAATCTCAAAGAAGGAAGTTTAAGATCAATCATCTACAGGGGCAAAGTTCTGATTTTTAACTGATTTTGCTATCCCAGCATTTCATCCCTCTAGACATGCTCACACAGACCCCTTACTACACCTTTTACTATGCCCCTCCTGACCCTTTACTAATAGATAATCATATATTTCAGATTCTTCCACATCCATCTTTTGGCTTAAGACCTACTTAACCTGCAGGAAGTTAAATTCTCCCTATTCATCTTCCCTGGTACCCTGAGCAGATCAGATCTTCCTGCTCTGGTGTCCACAGCACCTGGGACTCCCCGTCATGGCAAACCCATCATGTTATATAAAGATCACTCATTTAATTGTGTCTCTTCTCCATTCTCAGCTCCTGGAAGGCAGGAACCATGACCGTATAGTTTAGTGCCTGGAACAGAGTACATGTCCAAAACAGTTATTGGATGGGTGGATGGGTGGATAGATGGTTGAAGATCGTTGTTCATCTTAACACAATAGTCATTAAAATTACCGGTAGGCCATTAACTCATGCCTACCATTGTCATCACAAATATAATTACTGCTAACGATCCTCATAGCTCGTGCTGTCAGATGTAATTATCAGTCTCTGCAATCCACACCACAGGTAGCAGGGGGACAGATAGAAAACAGTGCCTCGAGTTTAGAAAGTCCCTTGTGGTTTGCAAAGCACTTTTGTTCACATATGGCACTTCATTTAAGCATCCTGAGAACCTCATGAGATTAACCAGGGGAGGCAGCAAAGAGTTCTGATTAAGAGAATGTCTCTGGATCCAGAGTGCCTGAGTTTAAATCCCAACTCTACCATTCACAAGCTGTGTGACTTTGGGCAGTTTATATTACCTCTCTTGGCCTCAACTTCCTCATATGTTCTATGAAGATAATAAGACTCTCTACTTCATGAAGTGGTTGTATGGATTGGTAATAATAACAGTAAATATTGAGTGCTTACTCAATAATTACTGAGCTCAGTTCTAAGTGTTTTGTGTGAAATAACTAACTTGAGCCTCATAACACCTATGAGGTAGATGCTATTATTCCCCCTCCCTTTTTTAAGATAATAAAACTAAAATTAATTTGCCTCCCATCCTACTGGGAGGTGGAGGAGCCAGAATTTGACCAGAAACATGGCTTCTAGAGCCCCTACTGTTAACCTCTGCAGCATCTGTGCATCCAGGCATCCTTGGTCCCTGCCTCAGCTGTTGGTCCCAGTGTAAAGATAAGGCTTTCCACTGCAACCTTAGGTAAAAGTGCCCTCCTGGAACCCATGACAAGTTTCTCCTGCAGTTCCAGCACCCCTGACCCTTGGCTAGGTAGCCCCATACCCCAGTGGAAACACCAGATTTGAACATGGTTTATTATTAGCTCCCAGTAAATTAGGAGGTAGCAAGAGGAGAAAAACTGTGGTCTTACAGATGAGGAAACCAAGCCTTGACAAAGTGAAGGGATTTTCCCAGGGTTCCACAGGATTGGGGAGAACTCAGATTTGAACCCGGATTGCTCTGATTCCATCCTGTGTTCTTCACTTCACTCAGGCAACAGTCCACCAACCCAGGCTTGGCTCTTCTGAGAGAAAAGAGAGAGTGCCCCCTAGGGGAAGGGGAAAGAGCACCAGGCTAGACTTCAGAAAACCAGACCTCTCTGGGCCCCTCTGCTTTTGATCTTTGTGGCTCTGGACAAGTCCCTTTCCCTCAATGAGCTTCAGGCTTCTCGCTGAGAAAAATGAGATTAACTCTAAAATGCCACCAGCTCTAAACCTCTGTGCAAGAGGAAAGGATTGTAGAAGGAGCGAGATGGGGCAGGGAACAGGGGACAAGAGGGAGAAGCTGGGGCAGGGGCTCAGTCCTAGCTTCTTCCCCTACCCCTCGCTGTCCTAGACCTATGATGACCAGCTGTCTGAGGCTGCTGGGCGGAGCCGGTCTCCGTGCCAGGCCCAGCCGAGCTCAGCAGGGGCCCTTTGTCACCCAACGCTTGCCGGGGCCTTGGCCACTGGTGTTCGGTGTCCAGGCAGATTGGATTCTCTCCTGGCAGCCCTGCAGATGCCGCACTCCTGCAAGAGTGGCCAGGCAGGCAGAGAGAAGCCCGTGCTCCCTCCTCCTCCTGGGCTCCCAGAGGAACGTGGAGGCCGCTGTCTGTGGTGCTGGACTGTGGGGGCCCCCAGGTGAGGGCTCCCTGGACCCCAGCTCATGCTGGGGGCCAAGCTCTGGGTTCAGTGACGTCCTGGTGAATATGCATGAGTTGGCTCCTCTGGCCCCGCAGAGGGCCTTAATTAATGTGGTTGGGGACTGAGGGTGGAGGTGGGTGGCTTTCTCCCACCCCTGTGCCTATTAGACCCAAGTGGTGAGAACAGTGTATATCAGTGGCATGGAAAGGGGTAGCATCTATACTTGGGGGGCACTCCCCAAATTGCGTGGGCACAGAATGTGTGTGGGAAAGTGAGGGAGACAGAGGTGTGTGTGCACAGAGGGTCTATGAGTACAGATATTTTTCAGGGAAGGAGGTGGGGATGTTAGATGTGTGACTGCATGTGACACTGTACATGGCAGGGAGGGGGATGTTCACCAGTGTGTGTGGGAATTGGGGCTTGTGCATTGCTGTGTGTGTATGCAGTGGGGTGGGCCCTAAAAGTAGGCAAGTTGGGTGTTGCAGGGTACCCTGAACTCTGTGTGTCTGAGGGTGTGTGTGCACCAGGATGTATGTTGTGAAATCAGCATGTTGCATAGCACAGTGGACAGCTAGGAGATTGGGATGCGTTATGAAGGTCCATCAGTCTGTGCCTTGAGGATGATATATCATGGGGTGTCCAGGAAAATGCCAATATGTTTGGATTTACAGTGTGTGCTGGTGTGCTATGGGTATTGTACAAAACACCCATATTAGAGTATATGGGAGTTATGTTGGGTGGGCATGCATGCATATGTACACGAAACTTTCAGGAGCACCCATCCCATGAGGCCTCCAGTTCCTGACCCTTGTCACCATTCTGTGCTTGCCCCCACAGGAGCCACCGCCCCTGACCATGTAGATGCCAGCTCCAGGGAGCAGCATGGGCCCTGCTGAATGGAGACTACTGGGTCTACAGCCCTGAGCCCCTCTGGCCCCTGGACTTCACCCTGCACCCAGGGACAACCCTTGGAGTTCACCACTGCTGTTGTTAGCCCGCCTCAGCCACCTCCTCCCCCTGGAACCCGGAGTTGGCTACCAGGAGCCGCATACATCCAGTGAGGTTGTGCTGAGGACAGCCACACAGAGCCATCATCCAGCAGCCTCTTGTCCAGCACTGACCCTCGGGCCCACCCCGAGCAGGAACTGTGGCAAACATGGGTGACATGACCAACAGCGACTTTTACTCCAAAAACCAAAGAAATGAGTCTGGCCATGGGGGCGAGTTTGGGTGCACAATGGAGGAGCTCCGCTCCCTCATGGAGCTGCGGGGCACTGAGGCTGTGGTCAAGATCAAGGAGACTTATGGGGACACCGAAGCCATCTGCCGGCGCCTCAAAACCTCACCTGTTGAAGGTAGGTGTGGGAGGCTCAAATCCAGGGCTGCAGCCCTGGCAACTGCTATCTGTGTTGGCTCCATAATATTTAACCACAGGGATGTCTTGGACATGGGCCGAAATACCAGTACGGCCATTCTGGTGTATCCTAGCTGAGGGTCAGCCCCTTTGGATAGGCCAAGGGATGAGGCTTCCGTTTTCTCCCCATTGTGGTTTGGGTTATGACCCAAGACACCTGCAGAGAGAACCAGAGGAACAGAGCTGGATCAAGGGCTCACATCCACCTCAGGCATTGGCTCATCAGCCTGGAAATCTGGGAGGCACCCAGTCTCCAAGGCGGGGCCAGAGGGAGGCCAGTGGGGCCAGAAGAGGAACCATGCCTTGCTTGCCTTTGTAAAAACTCAGGCAGCGCTCCTGCTTTCCCCACGCCATCTACAGGGGTTGGGTGCTGGGATCCAACAATCCAGCCCCTGCCCTCCCTTCCCCAGGCCCCAGAAGTCCCCTTGTCTGGGCTCCAGCATAGAACCACAGCATTAATACCATGCAGCCAATTCCGGCTCCCCAGCCCCTGCCACTGGGCTAGGTCACATCTGACTATCCCAAGTCCAGGCTCCGACTCAGGAACTCCTAGGTCTCTGGGGCAGCTGTAGGCCTTGGAACTGCTGGACAGACATGGCAGGCAGGAAGATGGGCCATCACAGGAAGGGCGACAGATGCCCGTGTATGTCTTGCCCTGAACATGGGTGTGGAACTTTCTTGCAACTGCCAAAATAAGTAGGCCTGGGGTCTCCAGAGAAAGAGGATTTCAACCTCTTAGGGGCTTCCCTGGAGGGGACCAAAGCCCAGTCATCTGCCATGAGGCACAGAGGAGAGAAACCAGCCCAGCTTAGGCAGAGAGCTCAGTTTGAGTCTCCATCCCCACAGTTACTTCCCCCTCACCATGAGGGAAGAGTTCCTACATGAATCCCAAAAAGGCATGGGTGTGAGGCTCTGCCTGGGCACTCCCCAATCCTGTAGTTTTATGCAAAGAGGCTGTACCATGCCTCAGTCCCTTCTTCTGCAAAATGGTGCCAACATCTACCTCACAGTGCCTAACAGAGGCCCAAGCAAGGAGTAGGTGCTCAACAATTAGCAGCCATATTATTCTAAGGAGATTGGATGACAATTCCTCCCCCAGATATAGACCTCAACTTTGGAAGCAAGTAGCACCGGAATCCTTATCCCCATTTGACAGAGGGCAAATCTGAGGTCAGAAGTCCCTCTCACTTCATCTCCTAACTCCAGTCCTCATGCCCTGGGCTTGGCTGGTCACTAACCTTGAATGCATTTCCTATAGAATCAACTTACGGACCTAGCTGCTCAGTGGGTGCCTGCCAGTCTGTCTGTGGCTGCCTATGCCTGCACCCCACTGCACCCAGTGGGCCAGGGTGTCCCTCTTCATCTGGGTCCCTCTTGGGTCAGGAGGAAGGGCTAAGCCTGGTCCTTTCCAGATTGGCTGCTCTCTCTGGTGTTGTGCCTACATGCTGAGGCCGAGGTGAAATTCAGAAACTGTTTCTGATGTTTGGTAGTTTCGGCATGGAGAACGGGAATAGAGGAAACGTTCTCTCTTCCCTTCGTGATTCTAGCTCAGGCCGTGAGAATGACCATATGCGGCCCTGCACTGGGAGCAGTTTTTGCCCTGGGGCTCCTGAGCCCCAGCCTTGTAAGAACACCAATCTGTGGCAAAATGGCCCATGCGCATGTCTGCCATCAGGGTGGCACACCTGGCCTGCTAGGAGGCAGGGTTACCCAGTGGTCTTTGCCTTGTGAATAGAACCAGGAGATTCTCTTGAATCAGGAATTCTTAACTTTCCCTGGGCTCCAGGCCTGGATGGAAGCTGTGGCTTTTCTCCCCAGAAAAACAGCCAGCCGCATGCAACAGATGTGGCTCACACTATCAGTGCCTTCACAGAGCCCCCTGAAGCCAGGCTATCAACCTGAGTTAGAAACCTGCCCTCCCCTCCCACCTGACAGGCTCTCAGACCCTGGGAGACTGAGTGGCCCATTGCCAAGCTCCAGCACTGTTCGGGGTCATTACCAGCTGGCTCATTGTGTCCTGCACCTGAGGGCAAGAAGCCTGACCTGCTCTTCTCTGTACATCCAGCACCCACTCTGATGCATGGCACAGAGGGTATATAACTTAATGGTGATGGAAAAAGACTTGGCTTGGTGTGACGAACACACACTATAATATACAGGTGATGCATTATAAAATTGTACCTCAGAAACCTATATAATTTTATTAACTAACGTCACCCCAATAAATTCAATAAAAATAAAATAAAAATTAAACAAAAAACAAAAAACCCTGAGACACGGCCCTTGACCCAGCCCACAGGAAGCAGCTCAGATGTCTGAGCAACCAAAACAGCCAATAATCCAAACCAAGTGCAGCAAGGGCCCCAGAGCTCCTAGGGTAGGTGAGGTGGGTGGGCGGTGAAGGTCAGAGAAGGCTCCCTGGTGGAGGAGATGTTTTGCCATGGAGGAAAGAAAAGGGAAAGCATGTAGCATGGAATAAAGCAGCATTTCCTGGACAGAATTCCATAGAATACCAATGCATTACAAGAGTTAGGGATTACATGAAAAATAAAGCAGACTCAGTTTTCTCATCTGTAAAATGGAAAGAATAGTAATAGCTCCGACTAGTGCTCTGCCATCTGCCAGCTGTGTGTGTGCCTTTTGGCCTTTTGTCTGACCTCTCTAAGCTTTGGTTTGCTAATATTTCCTGATGACCAAATGAGATCTCTGATGGGAAAGATCTCTTGGGAGGAGGAAAACCTGTAGCAGGATTAACCAGAGCCCCTGCTGCATTAGTCCCTAGAAGGATCTCCAAGGGTGCAGGTGGAGCTGCAAAAGGCTTGCGGAGGGGCAGAAGAACATAATGCCACAGACCCCAGACTTGGGTGGTCTGGGTTCAAGTCTCAGCCCTGCCATTCACCAGCTGTGGAACTGTGGACAAGTTACTCAATGTCTCTATGCCTCAGTTTCCTCATTATCCCATGTAAAATGGGGATAATTATAGTGGTTACCTCATCAGGTTGTGGTGAGGACACAGTGAAGTGGCTTAGCATAGCACCCGGTACATGGGAAGTGCTATATTAGGATTCAGCTCCAGAGACTAAACACCTCCTTTCCCCATCAGTAAAATGGGTTGTGAACATTGTTATTCATTGAGATCAGGCCAAGTGCCCACTGTGTAAGTGCTTAATAAACGTCAGCTCTTGTTTTTATTATGAGTATCACTACTCTAGAAGAAGCAGTCACATTTTCCAGAAAGGGTGGAACCTGACTTTTCTATAACTGTGGTCAGTGTCCCCACATGGTGCCACACCTTGCAGTAAGCCATTCTGCATCCTTATTACACCTGTGCCTGGAAGGAGGAGCTATTATCCCACTTTACAGATGGGGAGCATGAGGGCTCAAGGTCATCACCGCAGTTCACGTCAAAGCAGACTTTGAACAAGGCTCTGATGAACACCACGCCCAGGTGTGTTATCAGCCCCGAGGCAGGCACGTGCACCTGGGCACAGTCTTCTAAAGGTGCCCTCTGTCTGATGAGGGCCTGAGTCGGGTGGGACCAACAGAGAACTTTTTCTTATTCTTTCTCATGTTCAGCATTTATCCTGACCTGTTTGCCTTCTTCTGATTTACAGAAATGTTTGGCCTCCAGCCTCAGCCCCCCACTTAGAGCCATGTGGCCTGGGGCTATGCCAGCTCCAGACAGGGACTCAGGTTGACCATTCCCACTGTCCCCCGCCCCCAATCTGCTGAGCTGAACAAGGAGCCGGCTTCTGAGTTACACTATAGGAAACTGCTCCAGGCCACGCATAAATTAGCCTTCCCATTCACATCAAGCTAATTTTGACAAAAGATCTCTGCAAGTGATAGAGGAGTTTTAAAGCCATAGAAATCTATTCCCACCCACCCAGGGCACGACCTGCGGCTAGTACAGGCTGTAGGCTCAGCTCCCACAGCCTGGCAGTGTTGGATTTTCTACCTAACTCTGGGGGTAACTGCTGTATAAACTTGGCCTCTGTGAGGCTGGGGACGGCCTCGGCCCCTACCTGAGCTTCATTTCTTTCCTTTTCTACTATTGGTTCTGTTCTGTTCTGGTAATGCCTCTCCTCCTGCCCTCTACTGCCCCTATTTCTTCCACACCCTTCCAACCTAGAACGGTAGGGCCCCAGAGACCCAGGTTCAAATCCTGACTGGCTTACTCTTTCTTAAGGGACACTGGGAGAGTTCAGTGTAGCCTCTCTGAGCCTTGGTTGCCTATATCTATGAATTGGGGATAATAACACTACCTACCTCACAAATGTTATCCACATGAAGGGCTCGTGCAGGGTATGGCAGACCCTGGACACTTACAAAATGATGTTATTATTGTTACTATTATACCTAATATTTCTTTTCAAAAACATGCGTGGGCCCCATCATTGTGAAAGAATCAGGCAATTAATAAGACAGTGCCCGATGAAGAGTTAATGTGCTATCACAGGAGGCTTCCCAGAGTAGGTGGACTCCTGATGAATCTGGAAAGCTGGGGAGTGGGTCCTGGGGTGGCCAGTGAGGTCCTGGAGGCAGGAGCTGTTTGCCATTCTCCACCAGGTCCCCAGCACCTGGTACAATGGCTGGGGGCTCAACATTATACACAGAAGGAAGGAAGAGAGGGAGAAAAGAGAGAAGGAGGATGTGTTGGTGTCTCTCCCTGTGTAGGACAGAAGGCTGCAACCTGGGGACAGGACACAGGACACCCTGTGTCACCCATGGAACAATCGGCTTCAGTTCCCCAAGCCTAGAGTGGCACTTTACTGAGCCTCACCACACACACAGCCCTCGTCCTCCACTCCAGTCACCTGCACCTCAGGCTGTCAGAGGGGCAGCTCAGGCAGGTCCCATTGGGCGCTCCTTGAATTGCGTGCTTCCCAGTGGGGGAGAAAGAGGGACAAAGAAGATGGGGCAGCAGCAGGTGGGGTGGGAACTAGATACTTCAGAGTGTTGTGAAACGGAACCTCCGGTTAATTTTGTATGAATCCTACAGCCTGCCCAAGTGGAGGAGAGAGAGGGGCTGAGGCCGGACAGGAGGGCAGGTCATGGGGGATGGTGCCTTGTGTGGCAAAATACGATGTTAGCTGAGAATGCCTCTCTGACCTGGCAGGGCTCAGGTCGTCCACAGAACTTCCACCAGCTAGGCACGGGGAAGAGTATGGTGACAGCGGGTGAAGGCTTTCTGTTTGTCATTGTGATGTCATTGTCCGTTTCCCGAAGGGTCACTGGGACCCTGACAGGTTGACAGGGAAACTGAGGCAGCCACAGATTCAGTCACGTCCCAGACAGGGTGAAGCTGGGGACCGCTCAGATACAGGGTCCATGTGGAAAATTCCCTGCCTGGCCAGAGAAAAAGGAGAACCACTCCCCAGGGTCTTCATGTGAAGTGTCCCATGCTCCATTTTAAGGCCCAGGACTCTGTCAGGTGCAAGGCCTGGAGAGAAAAGCTTATCAAAGTGTTTAAGAGGCTGAGAAAACTAGCCACCTTCTCAAGTACTTGAGGCAGGGGTGGAGGAGGGGAGAGCATGAAGACTGGGGAGGTGTTCAGACTCACCTGTCATGACCTCATTTTTCTTATCTGTGAAGTGGGGATTATGCTACTTCACTCTGCCATTTGGACATGGTGAGTTGAAAGTGCTTTAAAAGTTTTCCACAAAAAAATTATTGTCTTCCAATTTTTATTGACTATTTTTCTCTATTAGGATTCTGGTTGATAGAAACCCATCTCAAATTGGCTTATGCAAAAAAGGGATTTTCTGACTTGTACAACTGAAAAGTCCAGTGACTGTTCTAGCCTCAGGCACGGCTGGATCCAGGACCTGCAATGCTGCAGGAGGGCTTTGTCCATCCCTCTCCTATTATCTTTTTCCTCCACTGTCCTCAGGCAGGCCCTTATCCCATGAGGGCCCCAGCAGCTTCAGATTAATACCCTCCCATCCCAGCCACCCCAGTGCCAACCTCACCTCTTTCTCAGGATTTCCCCTTAAATACCAGAACAGACCCTCATTGGGCCACAAAGAGTCATGTGGCCAATCTCGAACAAATCCCTTTGTCCAGAGGATGGAATAGGCTGATAGGTCAGACCTGGGTCACATGCCCACTGCAGGGGGTGGCCAGTCAGTCCACATATACCACATGGAGACTGGGGGGTAGGGGGGAGAGGAATGGAGGCACAACACACACATGTTTATGGGCCTGCTGTGTGGAAGGCCCCTACTGTGTGCTGAAGAGTGTATGGAGTAAGTGCAGGCATGCTCCATGCCCTTGAGGAATGCTTTACCTGATGGGGAGGAAGGATAGAATTAAGAAGAAAACTGTGCCCTTATGGACCAGGTGGCTCAGCTGGTTGGAGCACTGTCCTGTACACCAGGGGAAAAGAGAAAAAAAAAAAGTCTGTGGGTTCAATCCCCAGTCAGGGCACATATAAGAGGCAGCTGATCGGTGTTTCTCTCTTACCTTGATGTCTCTCTCCCCCTTGCTCTCACTCTAAAATCAATAAAAAATTTAAATTTAAATTTAAAAAAGGCAGCTGAGAAGTGAAGGCAGGATTCAGGAGCACCAAATATGGAATGATCATAGCCAAACCATAGCTCTCTTAATAACTACACCAGGATAATAGGCATAAGCTGGGTCCAGGCAAAGTAGGTCTGCAACTAATGTTCTAGCAGTGAAGTGGCCAGCTCATGTGTGGCCAAATTCTGGCTACACTTCCTATCCAGCTGCAGAGCATTGAGCCAGTTCTTTAACCTCTTTGTGCCTCAGTTTCCTCATCTATGACGTGGGATAATAACAGTTTCTCTTTCTCATAGGGTTGCTGTGTGGGTGAAAGTAATATGTGTAAAGTGCTTAGTGTCTGGCACGTGGCCGCTGCTATATCAGTGTTAGCTGTTTTATTATTCTATGCCAGGAACTCTTTGTATGACTTTAAGGTACGCGTTGGGTTTAAATTAATGGAAATAAGAAAGGTAGCTTATCTGGGCAGATCAATGGGCTTGAGCAACACATGTGAATCTATGATTTTGTAAAATGTCAGTACCATATTTGATTTGCAGTGCTTATACACGCCCCCCCCACCACCACCACCACTATCACCAGGGGGAAAAAATCCTTTAAAAGCACAACTTTCTGTGAAAGTCTGATGAATCATATATGGACACTTTCCAGAATGCCACCCACACATCTTTCTGAATCATCAATAAAATAAACCCACACGTTGATTAATATGTGCTATCCACTTTCTCAGGCAGGGGCAGGAGAGTGTGTGCTAGGCAAACAGTTCTGCAGGCCTGGGAGTGGCAGGCAGAGTACAGAACAGCTAGGCAAAGGGCCTGACCTGCCGCTGACCAAGGGTTTTTGGGTGAATGCCAGCAGGGCTAAAGGGACTTCATGTCCCAGGGACGACACTGCTGACCTGATAGGTGCTTTGCACACTCAGGCACCCAGAGGAGGGTGGAGGACATGGGCAGTGTGGGGAGCATTTACAGGTGGGACTCTCACTAGGCAGACTAACCATGCAAAAAGCCTGAGTCTCAAAGCCATCCAGCAGTTGTAATCTACTGTGTGCAAACATATCAGGGACAAGCTCTCTGTCTCATGTGGTCCTCACAGCAGCCCCCTGAGCAGGAAACAAAGGCTTGGAGAGGAAGCCATCTCCATGAAGGCATCTTTGCTTTGCAGAATGAATATGCACTAAACACTAAGTGCCTAGTACATGCTCAGACAAGAGAAGGAATGAGAAGAGCATTGACTCAGAGTCCCAACTGCACCACCAAGACCCTTGAGCAAGTCACTCCATCCCTCTGAGCCTCAATTTCCCCATCTGTAATTGGAATAATAATAATGCCCACCTCCCAGAACCGTAAGATACCGGTGTTCAGAGACTGTCCCATTGCTTCCCCTGCTTCTATCATGCCAAATGGAAATGTAAGCTGACACATATTTATTTGTTGAACAGACATGCCGTGTACCTACTATGTGCAGGCTTGGACCACATTGCTCTTCAGGGAAGAGATGTTCCAAATGCTTCTCAGGAGCCATTTTTGTGTGGTATGACTCTACATGAGACAATTGGGAAGGCCAGGACAGGGAGAGCCTTCCAGGACATTCCCTCTCCATCCACAGAGTGGGGATAGAGGTCAGATAGGAGACAACTCCAGGAGCACAGAGGCAGGCAGGATTTAGTAGAAAAGATGGCAGCTAGGGGCAGGAGATAGGGATTCAGTCCAGGCAGAGGGGAGGAGAGAGGAGCACCTCCTGACCTCCTTCCCCTCCAGAGCTCCCAGGAAACGGGGGTACACACATGACCTCCTTAATTGACTGACTCCTGTTGACAAAGTAACTCTACAGCACGAGGAAATGTGCTGAAGTTTGAAGGATCAGCCCCTGCCTGATTGGAGACAAAACCAGGAGAAGCTTCCTCTGAGCTAGATCTCCAAGGACAGGGAGGAGCTCAACATGCAGAAATAGGGAGGATACCCATTCTTTTTTTTTTTTTTTTTAGATTCTTTTTTTTTTAAATTTTGTAGAGAGAGGGTAAGGGAGGGAGAAAGGGAAAGAGAGAAACATTAACCTACAAGAGAAACACCGATCAGCTGCCTCCACATGCCCCCAACCAGGAACCTGGCCTGCAATCCAAGCATGTTCCCTAACTGGGAATTGAACTAGCAACCTTTTGGTTTGCAGGACCATGCTCAACCCACTGAGCCACACAAGGCAGGGCATGGAGAACACATTCTTAATGAGGATAACAGCCTGAGCAAAGGCCCTGAGGTGAGAACCACTGTGTGCACGGGGAGACATGAGGAATTCACTGGGCCTGGAGCCTAGAATGTATCTCAAAGTGCAGAGGACTCCAGCCGACAGACTATGGATTGACTTTTGTAGACTCTGGGTTTTAGTTGGCTTGTCCATGCAGTGTATGCAGACTGTCAGCTTGGATAATAGTGTTTATGTTTTTCTGTTCTGTCCATGTGAATGTGAAATGAGCTGTGGCTCTGTGAGGGCAAGGCCCTGAGTATAGCTCCTCTCCAAAAGCCAGATAA
The DNA here is from genome assembly GCA_004026545.1 of Mormoops blainvillei. Classification (NCBI taxonomy): domain Eukaryota; kingdom Metazoa; phylum Chordata; class Mammalia; order Chiroptera; family Mormoopidae; genus Mormoops; species Mormoops blainvillei. The sequence continues at coordinate 73,066 of PVJD01005092.1, forward strand.
GCCAAAGAACTCACTGAGTGCAGGGAAGCTGAAGGTTTGAGAGCTGATTCTCATGCTGGACTCCTTGGGATTCTACAGAGGTGCCTCTCAGGGGATGGGGAGATGCTGAGTGGTCTTTCCGCCCTACCATGTACCAGAGAGCCTCCTTTTTTTTTTAATCTGTTTTTCATGGTAAATCATCTGGTAAGATTTTTTTTAAACAAAGGGTTTTTGTTTTTGTTTTTGTTTTTGTTTTCAAAAGGAAAGAAAAAAATTAAAAACCTCTAGTATGGGAGGAAGGCGCTAGAGTCTCCAAAGCCTGGGTTGGGGCCCAAGTTATTTACATTCACAGTGCCTCAGTATTTATATCTGTAAAATGGAACAGGTAAAAATCCAGCTCCCAGGACCCATACTGGTCTGTTGAAAAGTGAAAAAATATACACAGAGTGCCTGGCCCACAGAGAGCCCTCAGGGGAGGTTAATCTTGCAGCCACCCCACCCCACCCTAGCCATGGTCTGACCTCGTGTGCTCTACCCACCTGTGTTAGGAGACACTCTGAGCTGGAAAAACTGAAGAGGAGACCAGCCTGACTTTGGCCCTTATGGACTGAGAAGCTCCCCAAACCCCACCCCCCCAAAAAAAAGGGTGGGTCTGGTAGTCTCCAAGGCTCATCTAGGCTCAGACATTCTAAAATCTTGAGACTCACTGCCTCAGTGCCCCCAGCAGTGCAAACATCAGACTAGCCAAAGAATAGCTACCTCACAGCCAGGCCCCAGACTGCTCATCCCTTGAAAGACTGACTTCAGATCCTTCAGGTATAGCCAAGGACCCACAACAGCCCAGGCAGGGGCAGTGCCCTTTGCCTTTCACCCTAAATCCCTTCCCAGCAAACCTTTCCTCCCAGGTGGCTTTGGAACCCTACCCACATGGGCTTCCGAAGGCCCATGGGTGTCCCCTGGCAATAGGTCTCAGACTCCCAGAAACCCAGGGCCCTGGGACATAAGATGCTGATCACTTTGCACCCCCGAGTTTCTGTTTTCTTATCTGTCAAGTGAGCTGAGGGATGAGAAATGTTGCTCAGCAAAGCAGGCTGGACCCTCTCTAGCATTAGGCAACCTCAATTGTCCACCCAGCCTGGGTCCCGCAAAGGTCAAGGGAGCCGAAGCACTTTCTCCCTCCAGGCCTGCCTGTCACACGAGAGGCTCTGACAGAGCAGGTAAGTTATTTATGCAGGCCCCCCTCACCCCACAACGATTATCTTACTCCTCTTGGCTCAATCCAGGCCCCTGCTGTGGTTTCAGACCTGGAGTTATTTATAGTCAGTGGAAATTAGCACCTCTGCAGATGGCTCCCTCATACCCACCTGCCAGCGTCAGCCTCCACCCCAAAGGGAGGCCCTCTGGAAATTTCCGTGGTCCCAGAAAATGATTCCAGGGACCATTTCTGAACTGGGAAGATTCAGCTCTTTCTGTGGGATAGCTTCGGACAAGTTGCCATGGAGTTGAGAGGTGGAAGCAAGCCCATCCAACATTATGATCCAGGAGGGCTGCATGGAGGAGGTGGTATTGGGCAAGGTATTGAGAGATAGGCAGGGTTTGCAGTGGGGAAGGGCATTCCAGGTAGAGGGAAAAGTATGGACAAAGGCACAGAGGCAAAGAAGGAAGGTATTTAAAAAGAAGAGCTGATCATTCTGTCTGGCTGGGGCTTGAGGGAGGGAGCAGCCAGAAGTAGTGATGATAATTAAGAGTAACTGAGCATTGTAGATGTTCCAGATACCATTCTAAGAGTTTTACACACACCATACCTCATTTAATCCTCCCAACAATCTTATAAGGTGGGCACTGGTATTATCCCCATTTTTACAAGTGAAGAAATTGAGGCTCAGAGAAGTTAAATCACTTGTATGGTCACACAGCTAATGAGTGGAAGAACTGGAATTTAAACCCAGGCAGACAACTCCAGAGTCTATACTAGGACCCTGAATGTTAAGTCAAAAAGTTTGGGCTTAAAATAAGAGGCAAGAGGGAGGCCCAAATATTCTTGAACAGAGAAGTAGCGTGGCTAAGACGATTGGTCTAGCAGTAATGAGTTTGGTTTGGAATGGGGAAATAGAGCCAGTGGAGAGGGAGGGACAGGCATCCAAAAGAGAGGTGAGGGAGCTGGACCCAGCCAGGAAGTCGGTAATAAAGAGGAGGGAGAGGAGGGAGAGGAGGGAGCTTCAAGCAGCAGGAGTCAGCCTGTGATAGGAGAGAGAGAGGGGGAGGAAGAGGAGGAGAAGAGAGACAGACAGAGAGACAGAGAGACATGTCAATGCAGACTCAGTTTTCAAGACAGCAACTAGCCACTTATGATAAAGGTGAACCAACAAGGACAGGAGCAAGGTCATGGGTGAGGTAAAAGGTTTATGCTAGGCATTGAGCTTCCTCAGGGCCTAGGAGATAGGACAGTAGGCCTAGAACCCTGGAGAGAGGCTGGACCCAGAGGTGGAACATCAGATGACAGAGATGTCTATCGAGAAGTCTTGTCTCTACTCACAAGACCCAAACCTGCGTGGGGGAAAGCCAACCATGGGAGGGCAGAGATTTGGGCCTGTGTTGTTAACTACTGTATCCTGGCACCTAGAACAGTGCCCAGCACAGAGCACACTCAATAAATATGCAGGAATGAGTTCTCCTGGGGTGCTCATCAAGCACAGGTCCTTAGGGAATGTAATCTACTAAGGGGGCAGGGGGCAGGTGGCAGGCAAAGTAGGGAAGTCAGAGAAGTAGAAGGAAAATGTTGCCTGTAGGCAGGGTATGATCAGGGTGTCTGGCACTAGATAGGCAGTCAGTCAGACGTAAGGGTTGCAGGATAACTGAAGGAGGAGGGTGGAGGGGTAACAACCGCAAGGACAGAGGGCTGGATGAGCTCTTGGAGAATGTCTGCTGGACAAAACAGCAGAATGGAGCATTCCCTGGGGCTTCTCCGCCAAACACACCAGCTCAGTCATGTCAGGGCAGATAGGAAAAGGGCCTGGGGGGCTCATGGGCCCATGGGACCACAGTTCTGAAATGGTTCTCAGGGGCCAGGAAGGAAGGGACCTGCCCAAGCACACAGTGGGTGAGAACCCGACCCAGGGCTGGGCCCCTGAATCATCCCTGCACGTGGTGAAGGGGGAAGACGTCCCTCCTCCCCGTTCCCACTGCAGCCTCCCCACCTTCCCCTGACTCTCAGCTCGCTCATCTATCCCTGCTGTGCCGCTGTGTAGTTTCCAGGGGCCGCCATAATAAAGGACCACAACTTGAGTGACTTAAACAACAGAAATGCCTTGTCTCTCTGTTCTGGAGGCTGGAAGTCTGAGATCAACGCATTGGGGTAAACACAATTCAACCCAGAACATTCTAACTTGAGACAGTCACTTCTGTGCTTGCAGCCACAGTTTCTCTCCTATAACGTGGGGACATAATGGCAACAGATGAGGACTGTGGTGAGGGCAAACGAGCTCACTTATATATGGACGTGTGTCTCCGAGAGCCCATCACACGGCAGGCGTTAGAAATAGCAGTGCAGCCTAAGCATTAAGCAGCAGGCATCCTGGGTCTGAATCCAGCTGTGTTGTGCCACCTCTCAAAACCTGTTTACTCACCTGTGAAGCAGTGCTGATTCCCGGGCCGTTGTGAGGCATAAATGAGCTGACACAAGTAAGCACACACAGCACAGTGCAGGAAGCCCTCAGGGAGAGGAAACTGCCATTCTTCTTCTTATTATTATTACTGTTATCATTATCATCATCGTCATGAACATATTATACGTGTAAAAGCTGAGGCCCAGAGAGGGAAGGATCTTGTCCAAGCCCACACAGCCATCTGGCACAAAACCAAATGAAAATGATTTTTTAAACACATCCCTGTGTGATATTTTTTAAAGTCATTCCTAAATGCCCAACGTTAGGAGAGCAATTAAGCCCCTTTCAGCTGTTCCATGTGCTTGATGGAACATTACAGAAAATGGAAGATTCAGAGAACATGAAGCAATGTGGATGAGGCTCGAGAAATAATGTGACATGAGCAAAGCAGAGCTCGGCATAGTACATGCAACAACTCCATAAAAGCAGACGCAAGAAAAAAAGGCTTAAAGGAAAAATCCAGACTGTGCCAGTGTTGGGGTTGTGGGATGAGATTAGGAACAATAGTTTTTCAGCTTCTCTTTCTGCACTACTGGGACAGCCTCCTAAGGTGATCAGTGAGAACATGCTGGTTGTAAGCAAAAGAAACTGTCTGGGCAACATCATAAAGATCTGTGGGCAGAATGGGGTGGTCTCAAGTCGGAGCAAAGGCTGGAAAACCTAGTTGTGTTTTCCCGAAGGAAATTGGAACAGGCAGGGTTCGGTGGCAGGACTGACTGGACAGATGCCCCTTTGGGGAATGTGGGGTGGGGAAAAATCCACTCCTGCTGTTTGGGCCCTGGGTCACTCAGGATTCTAGGCAGTGCTGTTCTGGTACACGTGTAAAACCAGCTCCCTGGGTAGAGTGGGAGTCCTCCTTTGCAGTGTGCTGATTTCGTGGTAAAAATGCTCCCACTGTGTCACCAACATGATGGCATTAAATGTGGAGTTGGGAAGAGATGTGCCATTAGCACACCATTATGTGGTATTTCTTTTTTTCTTTTTTTATCGTTGTTCAATTACCCACCATTTCCCCCATTACCCACCTCCTACCTCCCATATTCAATCCCCCCCTTTCCAGTGTCTTTGTCCATGGGTCCTTAATACATGTTCCTTGACTTGACCCTTCCCCTTCTTTTCCCAGTTATGCCCCTCCTCTCACCCCTCTGGCACTGTCAGTTTTTTCTTTATTTCCATGTCTCTGGTTCTGTTTTGCTTGCTTGTTTGTTTTGTTGATTAGGTTCCACTTATGGGTGAGATCATATAGTATCTGTCTTTCACTGCCTGGCTTATTTCACTTAGCATAATGCTCTCCAGTTCCATCCATGTAGTATTTCTATAATGCAGATTTAAGAGAACAGAGCCTAGCGGCATGTAGTGCAGTAATTAGGAAAGGATGAGTGTGGGGCATTTGTTACCTTTTTAAATATAATTTGTATAAATTATAAGTTTGTATCATTTAAGTCTGATAATGACTATATCTAACAACCAGCTCCCAAAAATACCTGAAAATGTAAACAATCAGCTCTCACCAGCATATGTGAGCTGGCACCTGCACATCACTAACTCCAAGTCCAAGGAAAGAGTATGTGAGTGACCTGGCTTGGCTGCATGCCCAAGAAGGTCCAGGAAGTAGGGGGAACATCTTGGTTGACAACTATGAAGACTCTTCCCAGTAGGGGGCACGTAATTTCCCAAGAGGATACAGGAATGCCACTAGACAGCCAAAACCCAATGCCTGCTTTTTTTTCTCTTTTTGATAATTTCTTTAAGTTGTACTTTTTCTCTTATGTTGTCTTGTTTATTTTTTTAAACAATAATTCATCATTGCGTAAAGCCCCGGATTCTTTAAAAAGAATCCATGGCTTAATTCTGAGAGCAGCAAACCAAAGGACCCAGCCAGGAGAAGTACAGAGGCTCAGAGCAGTCTCAGCCAGCGTACACCCCCACCCCATCTCACCACCTGCCCCCCCCCACCTTCTCCAGGGAAAGAAGTAAATGAACCAAACCTCTTGTCATACTGCCTGAGAGCCCATCCTTAGCAATTCCACCTAGAGGACACAGATACCCCCTAGTTGAAGAGTACCTTAGGGCAGAGGCTTCTCAAGTAACCCCTAAAAGTAGATGAGAGTAAATGGAGACCCTCAAGGGTCAGGAGTAGCCCAGATATGAAGGAAAAACCCCTGAAGGCTTAGGCCTAATCTCACAGCTATAGGCAGAGTGGGCGACGTACACTAGTGAATCCATGATTCCCCAGGGAGCCCTACTGACCCTGCAGAAAGATGCTAGACCTCTCCTGTGACTGCAGGTCCCTGGCTCATGGCCACAGTTAGCCAAGGTGAAGAAGCAGCCCCCCACCCAAGAACTTGAGTTTCTCTAGCTTCCCCTTTATTGAGGATCATCTGGTGGCCAGCAAAAGGCTTGGCCTAGGGCAAGATAGGCCATCTGATTTAGAAGGGAGCCCAAGGGCAGGTGCCGCCCCATCCTCCAGTAATAGCTGAGTTGGCAACTGCCTTGTACTGAGCAGCACACCAAGATGCTTCTCTTATCCCTATCTTGAGGAAATAGAGGCACACAGGGTTGGCTGACTTGCCCAAGTCACATAGCTGTTGGATTAATACCTGGGCCTGGATGAGGCCATACCTCGTGATCTTAACCATCTGTCAAAAGAGGATGAGGAAGTGTCCCTTGGACTCTGTGCTTCCCAACAGAGTGGTGGTCAGACTCTGGCCCAGAGGCCTGGGAGTTTTCATTTGCTCCAAACACCATGGAGCCCAGGTCCAAATATGAGATGGCATGGCAGGGCTGGGGGTAGGCGGACACCTGATCTGTTAATGGGGCAGCTGAGAACTTGATTCTGATTTCCAGGTCTCACTCATTGTCTCCTTGTGGTCAGCAACATTCTCAAGGGCCCCTGGGCCTGGGACTCATGGGCTATAAAAGATGAGTCCATGGATAAATTGTGATGAAAGGAGACTTGGGGTGTTGAACACACAATATAATATTCAGGTAGTGCATTATGGAATTATACACCTGAAACCTGTGTAATTTTATTAACCATTGTCACCCCAATAAATTCAGTATGTATAAATAAATAAATAAATAAATAAATAAATAAATAAGACGAGACGAGATGAGCCCGGAATCCCAGACCCAGGGGTTGGAGGCTATCAGTCCTGGAGCCATTTGTCAGGGCCTGAACATGGAATACTGACTGAAGGTTCAATGCCAGCTTCTCTACTCACTTTCTGTATGAACTCAAATAAATTACTTGCCCTCTCTAAGCTTCAGTTTTCACATTGGAAAAGTAGGTTTAGAAATGTCTACCTACAAGATTGTTATGAAAACAATGGATGTACAAGCCCCCCTTTTTTCCATCCTCTCCACAGCGGCCAGAGTAAATTTAAATATGAGTCAACTTTTGCCACCACCTGCTCAAAATCCAATGGCCCCAACTGCTCTTAGAATGACACCCATACTCCTCACTGTGCCGTGCAGACCTGGCATGATCCAGCCACCCCCCTGTTGCAGGGCCCTGAAGAACAGGCTGCCAGACCCACAGAAGATCTGAGTCCCAGTGCTTCCTCTAAAACTATGGAGCTTGACCCTCCCTTAATTCCACTTGGGGTTCTAGGATAAATTAAAGATTGTAACTGAAAATCAATTATAATAATTATAATGTTGAGACTATAGATGCTCTACCCCTTAATAAACCCCACTGAATTTTGACATACCCTGGTGAGGTATGATGTCTCATCCCCTGGTTAAGAATTACTACATTCATTTATTAACTTATACATCCTTTAAAGAAGTGTTTATTGAACACCTATTTTGCTAGTTGTTGTCCTAGGTGCTGGGGATACAGCAGTGAACAAAAAATCCCTACCCTCACAAAGCTCACAAGAATCCAGCAAAAAATACAGAAACAAATAAGTGAACAAGAAAATGTCAGGCCCTGGCCAGGTTGCTCAGTTGATTGGAGCTTCATCCCATACACCAAAACATTGCGAGTTCAATCCCCAGTCAGGGCACATACCTACATTGTGGGTTTGATCACCAATTGGGGAGGTACAGAAGGCAACCAATTGATGTTTCTCTCTCACATCAATGTTCCCCTCTCTCTCTCTCTCTCTCTCTCTCTCTCTGCCCTCTTCGCCAACCCTTCTCTCCCTAAATCAATAAAAATATATCTTTGGGTGAGAGAAAAAAAAATCACATGAGTAAGGGCTTTAAGTGTGACTAGGGGGAGGGACAGCTTAGACGGGCAGTCAAGGGGGACTTCCCTGTGGAGTTGACATTTAACCTAATTATCAACTGACATGCTAGATGCCTAAGAATTGCTTTCCACAGTTGACTGCGGGTGAGTTCCAGTGGAGCTCCTGACTTTCACTGGTTTTAGATCCCCTATGTTAATGTCTTGGGCTCTGTCAGGCACTCTGCCAGTCCCTATAACTTTTATAATCTCTTTTTCTATCATGGTTGCCCTGGGAAATAAGCCTCCCATTTTATAGTAAAGAAACAGGCTGGGGGAAGACTTGCACAGAGCCACATAGTGAGTGGGGAACAGAGTCAGGACTTATCCTTAACTCTTCTAACTTGCCCAGTCCTGTGCCCCTTCCCATACCTCTTTCCCTGCTGAGATGTGTTTGGGGAAATCACAGTGTCGGGGGGAAAAAAGCCTCCTACTCCTATTAGAAACTGGTATTGTCAGCTGGGAGAGAACTAAGTTCTAGGAGGCCAATGGGTATTCAGTGAGAAAAAGGGGCCACCAAACTGGCTCAATCCCAGAGAAATAGGCATGTGGGGAAAATCCTGGGCAAGTCCCATTGCAGGGAGGAAAAAAAAATCCCTGCAGAGGCATACTATAGAACGGGGAGGGTAGCTTTGTGAACTACCACACTTTGGCTCAGCTTCTAAAGGGCTAACATGAGAGAGGCTATTATATATAATAAAGGGCTGTTCCACTTGAGAGAGGCAGCTGTAGCATATCCGGTAGGTGGCAGGCACCATCCTAGACTTTTGAATTTTATGCTTCCTAAGGGAAAGGGCAGTTTCATTTACCTCTGAAACCCCAGCACCTAGCAAGAATTCTATATAAATGAAAACCTGAGCGGTTTGCATGCGTGTGTGCAAGTGAGTGTGCTGGACTGCCCATTACAGCTCCCCAGTTCACCTCCCCCAACCAAAGCCCACAATCCAGCTCAGCTTGGGGACCATGGAGATATCAGAGAATCTAATCCTGACCAAAGCCACCAGCACTGTCTTCACTACCTCTTTGTACATGTCCCTGCCCAGCTTCCCTGCATCCCATCTGTCTGGAGAGGTATGTCCCTTTTATCCCACCTAGAGGTTGGGTCCCGGGGGAGGGTACCAGCCCAGGAGGGGCTGTGACCTTACTAGCTGAGATGCATCTCCTGCTGCCCCCTCGTCAGCCTTAAGTACGTACAGAGCTGGTACAAAGCCACCAGCATCCTCTTGAAGTCCTGGGAGATCTAATTACCCAGAAGGGAGAAAGTGTTGAGCAAATGAGCACTAGGGTTTGGAATAATCAGTATTTTGACGGCTGCAGTTAATGGAAGCCCAGGCTGAAAAACTGTCCCTCTGATGTCCTGACGACAGGCTCCCTCTATGGCTGGCTGTTTGATTTGGAACTGCCAGCTTTTCTGTCACCCCCAAAAGCTTTTCTAAATTGCCCTAACAATTACCATCTTGGGGAGCCAGTGATGCTTCAGGCCCTAGCACAGGAATGAAGAAAGTATAACCAAGAGGTGGGAGGCATATGGAGACTTCCCTTAGGGCTGGGGTGAGTTCCAGTCCTGAGGTTTAATTCTGAGCACTGGGGTGGGTTGGGGGGACTTGCATCTCATTTCAGTATTGTCACCATTTTACAGATGAGGAAACTGAGATACAGTGTACCAAGGTCACTTGCCAGCAGGTTGTAAAAGTGACATTCCTGCCTGGCCCAAGCCCTTTCTCTTTCAATGTGTTCCAGATGCCCTCAGATCTTAGATATTTTTCCCTCTCCCTATTTCATGTGTTTGAATTTCAGGACCCCTTGGGATATGTCATGCCAGCTCTGTGCTCAAGTTTTCTCTCTGAAAAGTGCTAGGGATGATGATTTTCTGCTAATGTGTTTCTCAGTTAATCAGTATTTTTACCTTTTGCTATAAATAGCCAAAAAAAATTGCTTTCAGTAGATTTGGGACCAAGCAGCATGGAGTTTAAATGTGTCAGTCCACCTCCCTCCCTGTACAGAAAAGCCTAAAGTGTAACTGACAGTGAGAGGCTCATGAGCACCTACTAAGCACTGAGTGTTAGGAAAACCTCCTATATTGCATGATCACTCTTTCAGTAGATGTTTCCTGAGTACTTACTATGTGCTAGATATAGCTCTAGACCCTGGGGACAGATACAGCCATGAACAAAATCAATGTCTCTGCCTTATGGGGCTTGCATTCAAGTGTGGGTGGCAAGCAAAAAACAAGGAAATGGAAAAATAACAGGTTCTCCCTTATAGTAAGGGCCCTGGCAGAAATAAGTAAGAGCCTGGGAATAACAGAGATTTCTGAGATCCTGGTATCAGGAGGCGAAGAAGACCTGGAAAATGAAAGGGAGGCTTGCCACATGGAGTGAGGAGGGAGCACAGGCAAAGGCTCAGAGGTGGGACCTGAGGGGGCAGTCGGCAAGAGGCGGAGCCAGGGTCATGAGCAGGGCTGGACAACGGGAGCCTGGAGGAGGAGTGTGGGTTTTTCCTCTAAAGTGAGACAGTTGCAGGAAAGCCAAGAACAGAAGAGTGACATGATACATTATTTCATTCATTTTCACCAAGGCCCTGCAAAGCAAGTACTAAATCCTCACTCCAGCAGGTGAGCAGTGACAGAGGCTGAGAAGAGAGATGGCTCAGCCAGTGAAGAGATGACAGACCCACTTATTGAACCCAGACCTGGGTGAGGGTTTCTGCATCACCCAGCCAGCCAGGGGTGGACATGGCCGGAACTCCAGCTCCAGTCTCCTATCCCTGTGCCCTGCCCCCAAATGTCTTGGCACTTTGTTCTGTTCCTTTTGGTTTGTTGCTGGGCCTCAGGCTGAACAGAACTTAATGGGATATGATTTGAGGGTTCATTGGGAACATTTTGTTTCCCCATAAAATTGTAAGTCTTAGCCAAGATGTGCATTCCTGGTTGCTGGGCAACCAGGTATGACCCAGTGAGCAGCGGGGGCGATGATTCTTCTCAGAAAGAAAGAGCTAGTCCACCCCCTCTTTCCTCCCCACAGCCCCCTCAAAACCCAGACCCTCCCATCCAGTCAGAACTCCTAATGAGGGGGACAAAATGCAAAGTAGATGCAAGCAGGAGAGAGTGACAATTCCAAACAAACATAAAATGGGCTCAGCCCCCCACAGGAAACATAAATAGAAGGACCTATCCCAATGTGTAGGGAAAACCTTTTATGACCACAGTAGTGGCTTGCACATTTACTAAGTGCCAAATGCTGTTTTATGCATGTTAACATATATTAACTCATCGTATCTTCACAACAACCTTATCAAGTAGTTATTATCATCACCCCCATTTTAAAGGTGGGAAAACTAAGGCACCTGGGGGTTAACATGCCCAACCTGTAAGTGGCAAGGCCAGGCACTCCGGCTCCAGATCTGGAACTGAAGCAAATGGAGTGATGGCCTGTCTGAGAGATCTGATTGGGAGTCAGCAAGGAGAAACAGAATACATGAGAAATTTACTCAAAAACTGGAGTTAAATCAATTCAACTCTTATTGGGGCCCTACCATGTGCTGGACAATTTACATTCTACAGAAGTGAAGTAAAGAACTCAAGCTGGTAGAAATGGAGTTCAGGCAAAGAGGCTATCATATTTACCAGGGCATGGTAGGTACTATGAGAGAAGAAAAAGATCCTGGGAGAGGATGACACTGAGGCAGATCCCCAAGGAAAGGTGGCCGACCTAGGCCTGGAAAAGGAACCAAAGATGGAAGGAAAAGCATTCCAGGTGGCATTTTATCACCTTGGGTGGGAATTAATTTTTTAGGTTTCTGTCTCCACTCCACCATCACTACCCCAGACTGTGAGCAACTCAAAGCAGGGGTCATGTGTCATTTATCTTTGTGTCCTTAGGAGACAACACATATCTGACATCTCAGATGCAGCAGTCACAAAATGTTGTGAAAATATTTAAACACAGAAGGAAGGAAATTGGAATGGAAGGAAGGAAGGAAGGAAGGAGGGAGGGAAGGAAGGAAGGAAGGAAGGAAGGGAGAGAGAAAGAAAAGGGAAAGAAGGAAGGAAGGAATTGGTTTTAACAAGGGATGTTAGACACTATTTGTTGAACATTTAGAACCTTTGCAAGTTCAAGAGTGGAGACATAAAAGTACACAGTGGACACTTAAGGGAGATCAAAGCAGCATAAATTGTGGGACAGAAGGTGGTGGGACTGGGAGGGAGACCCACTGAGGAGCCGTTTCAGGAAGAGCCAGTTGAGAGATTCTGGGAGCCCAGATTCAGGTGATGATCTCTAGAGTGAAGAAGAAAGGTCAAATCCGAGAACTACCAAGGAGGCTGGTTAATCGGTCTGAAGGAGGAATAGATTTGAAGGAAACCAAGAGGTTGGTCTTAGACTTGCTGAGTTGGAGATGTGGACAAAACAATCAAGTTGGGCTACCTTATGGGCCCCAGGAAACCCTGGCCCAGGGCCTGAAGGGGAGAAGGAACAAGATGAGAGAGATGGCAAATACCTGGAAGGCAAGTCCAACTTCTGGAACCCACATCTGTGGCAGATACCACTAATGAATCCCAGTGCTCAGACTCCTCAAGCTCAACTCCAGGTAGCCTCTACTAACCAATAAGTTGACTTGCAAGATGAAATGTAGGGCAGCAGGGCAGGCCTTCAGACTGGGCCACTGTCTGGCAGCCAGAGGAAAAGAGGGAAAGGACAATGAAGGAGCAGAGGTGGGAGCAGTGAGTCCTCAAAGTTAATTGTCAGGTATAAACCACTTGAGGCCCAGGTCAGAACCACGAACTTTTCCCTCTGTAATCCTTTAAACTCTTAAGAAAGACTTTAAGGGTTTATAGAGTTTAAATGTTTAAATGTTTACAGAGTTTAAATGCTTAAATTCTTTAAAAGTTAAAGAAAAAAACTTTTTTAAGCACAATCACGCAGCTGTTATTATTCATTTATTCATTCCAATTACTGAAAAAACATTTATTCTTATGAATAATAATATTCTGAGGGCACAGTTTGATAGCTTTCCTGATAGACCTAACGATTCTCAACCGATTTCAGTTTTATTATTTGGTGAAGACTTTAGGAAGCATGCTTTTCTTCTAGTATGGGATCTGTAGCCTGCCAGCCATTCATTCCACACCTATTTGTTGAGCACCTACTGTGTGCTAGGCCCTGTTCTAGGTAAAGGACTCTCTCCACCAACCTTCCCGTGGACCTCATAGTCTGGCAAATTAGGCCAACAACGAGCCTCAGAGTCATCTGTGGTTGTATAGGACAGTCAGCTTAACGACTAAAAAAAAAGGGAATATCCTCAGTCTCCTCCCAATTATCAAGGAAGCATCACAGCCAGCCTTTGAATGTTCCTGCTTTCAACCTGGCAAGAGAGGGGAATGGATGCTCCTTCTCTCTAGAGTGCAGACTCACCTCCCAGCAGGAATGGCACCAGGGAATTGACCAGGACCTGTGGGTCCTCAGGCATCATAGGAACCAGGTTTCTAAACCAGACTCACACAACTTCTCTTTAGAAACAGTTTGCTAAAGAAAGCATATACTCTCCCAAAACAGTGCACTTCTAAATAACACTTAAGAGAGAATGTGGCAGACTTCTAGATAGAAACTTCAGTGGGTTTTGCCATAAATCAGTGAAGACAATGGGTGCTCCAACTCGATTCATTTAGTATGTTTTCTCAGTGGTCACCATGGCCCTAGTATTAGCAGGAGCCTTGGTCAGTCCTTTATTAAGCACCACCACCCCAGGCCCCTGAGGGAGGGGAGTACTGCCTGGCACATGAAATGAACGAAATGATAACCCTTCTCTTTTGCACAGCAGCAACAGAGGCAGCCTTTGTCAAGTTATTAGAGAGACACACAAAACATTTAAGTTACAAAAGAACCCCCAACAGTGTGCAGTTAAACATCAATGTGATTATATGTATGGGGTACAACTGCTTAGCCGTTCCCAAAAGGGATACCCACAAGCACCAATGTCATAGGGCAACAAGAGCATAAGGTCTTAGTGTCTCAAAACTTGAGTTCTTGTCCTTGTTATGCCACTAATAGCTGCCTGCGCTCAAACAAGTCACCTCATCTCCCGGACCCGCAGTGTCCTCTTCCATAGAGTGTAGACAAGGCTATTGGTCTTATGTAGTTGAAGTGCTTTAACCAGTAAATTTAGGGAATAATTATCAGTGCCCACTCTGTGCCAAGCACTGTGTGCCATGCATTATCTCACATAACCCTGTCATCAGCCTTCTGAGGTCTACAAAATATCCTCATTTTATAGCCCAAGAGGCCCAGAGAAGTTGCTTGCCTCAGGTTACCCAGCTGGGAAGTGGTACAGCTAGAGCCATTGTCAGTCACTGGGTGCTGTGACCACACAGTTCAAAGCATATGGTAACAGCATTATAGAGTTAGGCCCCAGTGGGTGTAGAAAATCAAGGGAAGGGGGAAACTGACATTTCTGCTCACCAGTGTGTGACCGGGGCTTAGGATGCTGGTGCAGTGAGGTGCACAGTCACAATTTATTGAATGAATGAATGAATGAATGAATGTCAAACACATAGTAGTTCAGAACATCACTCAAGCTGGCTTCCCTGGGTTCAATTCCAGCTCTGCCACTTACTAGCTGTGTATAAAATGGGATAATGATAGTCCCTCCCACAAGGAGTCACTTCAAGGATTAAATGAGTTTATACATGTGAGAGCAGGTAGTGTAGAAGCTGGCAGAGCACACATGTGTCATCTGTGATGATGAGGATGAGGGATTTAACCAGAGGGTGTCATATGTATGCTGTGATTGAATGTTATACCTGTTGCCCCAGATGTTGTCACAGCCAACCCTCTCTCCCTCCCTCTCTCTCTCCCTGCCTCTCTCCCTGCCTCCCCCTCCCCTCTCCCACACCCTCCCCTCTCCCTCTCTGCCTTTTCTTCTTCCATAAGCACACAGTATTTACTGTGCGTAATCTATAACCAAGGACATAAAATGAAATGACACAGGCTGTACCTTTCAAGAGCTCAAAGTTAAGTAATCACAAGAGTCTGTTTAAAATACCACTTAATAACTTCTATGCTGGGACAAGGCAGCAGAGAGGGACCATTAGATCAGAGTGGGTAGTCAGGGTGACTTCCCAAAGAAGGTGCTGTGAGCCATCCCAGAAGGATGAGGGCTGGAAGGGCAGCCCTGCAGGTGAACAGCCAGGCCAGGCTGAGAGAGAGCAGGCATGCTGGAGGGGCAAAGGGAGAAGAGACGATCACCAAAACGATACGATCAGCAGGACTCCCTGCACTCTCTGTGCTGCATACACAGCACAGGTTCATCGCCTCACTGTAGTCAGACAGCACCCTCCACTTGGTGCAGAGCCACCGCTCTGACCCAGCAGCCTTAGAAGGCCCCACATAAAAGGTTAATGGATTCATGAATGAATGATGCAGTTACAAGAGAAGCGTGCAGAAAGATCTTGGAATTTTCAAGCAAGAAGTGCCCTTTGAGAACTAATCTAAGCCCCTCAATCAAGAGGAAGTGGAACCCAGGAGGCCACGTGGCCAGTGATGAGAGAAGATCAACATGTCTTCATTTGATTTCACCCCAAAGCAAGGTGAATTGAGGATTGGAAGCAGGTTATCTATTTGGGAGTCATCTCAGGAATCAGAGAGTGAGGAGGGGATAACAGAGAAGAGAGGAATGCCCACGTAAGGTATACTATTGAAATGGTTACTGCTGTGGGCAATAGGGCTCAGTCCTGCCAGGACATTTGCAGCGAGCATGTGCGGTGCACCTGAGAATTGCCCTTCTAAGGGTGCAAGGCTGAAGGATTTGTCCTGATTTCCAGCTTCCACTGGGTACGGTTTGGGTAACTCCTGGCACTTCTGGGCCCTCTGCTTGGGGCACCTAGTGACTCCCAGCTGCAGGAAAAGCCCTGAAGCAGAGGACAGATTTGATGGGCATGTGAGAGGGGCATGGCCAGCATGCTCAGGATTTACCCACCACACTGCAGCTTGGAGTCACAGAGGACTGAGGGGCTGTGCCCCTGGGCATAAAAAACAAATGTCCCAGCTCCTTAGGAGATAATAGTACCAGTAATGGCTCCCATTAATCAGGTGTTTCTCTGCACCAAGTGCCATGCTGAGTGCATTATGTGCATTACCTCAAGTAATGCACATACCCACCTCAGAAGGTAGCTACCAGTGACCCCCACCGTATAAATGAGGAAACCGAAGCCCAGAGCTATTTATATAACTTATTTAAGGTCAGTTAGAAATTTATAGAACTAGGATTCAAACTCAAGTCTGTCTGACTCCACAGACCTCCCTAAGCCTCCAGCCTCCCAGGTGATCAGAACCTTGCAGGTGGCCCAGGTACATGGATCATGTCAGAGTTTAAGGCTCTGAAACATTCCTCTTCTGAGGAGGCAGCATGTTGGCATGGATAGTCCAGAGAACAGATCCAGGTACCATCAATGATTCACCTTAGGGAGAGGCACTTTCTCACCTCCCCGTGCCTCAGTTTTCTCATCCATAAAATGGGGCTATCATAATGCTTTTTCCAGCCTCCTTCTTGAGGATCAGCCTGGTGGGAAGAGCTTGCACAGGTTCTCTGTAGTGAAGGAGACCCAGGTTCATGTTCTGAGGAATATGATGCAGCGGTTAGTACTTAGACTCTGGATTTAGACAAGCCTGGAGTTGAAACACAGAAGGATACGTTTCTTTATATCCCCATACCTCAGTTCCTCCATCTGTAAAATGGGGTAACAAAATGAAGTCACAGAGAAACCAGGACATAAATGGAATAATGCCCATATGGGACTTAGCACAGTAAGTGCTAGGTGTCATCATTACTTTGACCTTCAGGTATGAGACCTCGGGTGGTCCCTTAACCTCAGTGAACCAAGGTTTCTTCATCTAAAACACAGACCTCTTAATACCTGCCTTATAGAGTCGCAAGGCCCAAAAATGGTAATGAACATAGACGTGGATCCTAAAACAACTTTCGCAAGTGGTTCCTCTCAGCTTTCTAGGGTCTCCAAGGATTTTCTGATTTGCTTCATAATTGTCACACCACCACCTTCCTTCCCCCACCCCTAGTCTCCCATTCTCCCCAGAATTCTTTCTTCCTGTGTGAGAATCTATTTCTAAGACATACCTTCTGGCCCTCAGAGAGGCTGCCTTTTTAAAGAGCTGGAGAAGCTAGTGTTACAGAAATGAAGGCTTCTACTTTCCTGGCTTTTATTTCTGATATTGGATCTCACTGACAATTGCCCCCCAGTAATAACTTCAGGCACCTAAGTGGAAAGTGGGAGAGATGCCCCAGGGTAAGGCTGAGTCTGGACATGTGTGCTTCCCCAAGTCCCTTTGTGGGGCGTTTGACTGGAGGCTCCTCCATCCCTCCTGAGAGCAACAAGGACAGTAGAGTTCACTGAAGCAGTTGGACACAGGAAAAAAAATGGCTCGAGAAGACCTTGAATATCTCCCCTGGCCCCCAATCCTCAGTCTGAAAATGCCTGAAAAGAGGCGACATTGGAGTTAAGCATTGCGCACCCCTTAACTACTTTCTTCCTTTGCAAGTGTATCCAGCAGAGGCCTGCCTCAGGTTGACTAAACATTTACTATGTAGCAGACCGAGAGAGATGCAGTCCCTACACTCATGGAGCTTGGAGTCAGTAGGGGAGCCAAATATTAAGAAAAACCAATTATATTATTAACTAAAATAAAATAATGATAAAAACGAAAAGGATTTTCCAGGAGCTTTGAGAGCATTCGAAAAAGGATTCAATACTGGATGCAGAGCAGGTTCACCCAAAGAAAGGGCTGAGTTAGGCACAAAAGGGAGAGGAGTATTCCAAGCAGAAGGAGCAGCACGTGCAAAAGCCCTGAGGTAGGAAAGCACTTGTACTGAAGCCACAGAAAAGAGGCTGGTGTCACCAGAGCATAGTGGTGGTGAAGGGATAAGACATCAGAAGGAAGCAGGGGCCACACTGTACAGGGCCTCACAGATCTTGTCAAGGAAAGAGGATTTTCTCTGTGTGCAGAGGAAGCCACTTTAGCATTTCAAGCAAGGGCCTGACATTAACATTGCACTTTACATTTTTGAAACATCCTTCTAGCCACTGGGTGAAGAATGGATTGAGGGTAAGAGCAGGGAGACCAGTGAGATAGCTACTGAAGCCATCCGAGACTAATGTGCATGTGGTCAAATCTGAGATAAGTGTTTGTTTGGGAGGTTGTACACATAGGTAGTAAGTGATGAAGCCAAAATTTTAACCCAGGAATGTTTGTCCACATGTCCACTCAATCCAAAGCTTATATGAAAACAAACCTATATTTTCTTACAGATTGATTTCCCCCTTTAAATTAATCTTTTGATAATCCAAATAAAGCATGGACACATTTTCCTGGTTAAAATAAAAATATTTCAGTCAAAGCTAAAGTTCCCTTGGCCACAGCAGTTAATCATAGTACCCTTTCCCCACCCCAGAGGTCCCACCTTCATGTGTTTGGAGCAGATACTTACAGACATTTTGCTACAGATGTGTGTGTGCGCGCGCGCGTGTGTGTGTGTGTCTGTGTCTGTGTATGTATACATATATCAGATCCATAGAAAATATAAACTGTTGTTTTGTTTAGTTTTCTGTTTTACCTAAATGGAACCAAACTATATACATTGCTCTGCAACTTGGTTTTTTTCACGCAACAGTTTGTCTTGGAAAGCCTCCTATGCTAGTACACATATATGGATCTTATTTTTTTTAAACTGTTGCATAGTATTTTATGGACTGGATGTACCACAGTTTATTTAGCCCACTCACTTTCCAAAGACAGAAAGACATTTTTCTATAAATGTTGTAGCTTTTGAAGGGCTTGTGGATTTTTTTTTCTTTCAAAATACAAGACTTTTATTTATGCTAATGGAGGAACCCACACCACAGTGACAACACAAATATTTAGCAACACCCAGCCTGGTGACTAAGTTTTCCCATTTCCCTTCAGGTGCTTGGCATCCCTGGGAGCTAGCTCTTGTCCATTGCCAAGTCTCTGTTTATAGCAAAAGGCTGTCTCTAGAGCCACAGGAAGAATGGTGGAATTGTCAGCCTTGATTTCAGTGCTGGGTCCTGAAGCAGACAGCCTGGCATGGTGTGAAAAGAGTACAGCTATGGAGCCTCAGAGACTTGGGTTCAAATCTCAGCTTTAGTTGTGTGACCCTGAACAAGTCACTTTTCCTCTCTGAGCCTCAGTTTACCCACCCATAAAATAGGGTTCATAATCCTAACCCTGTAGAATGGCTGGGAGGATTAAATACAAGTTACATGTGTAAAATGATGGTCACATAAAAGCACATATGTGTGCATTTAGCACCCCCCTCCCACAGCCCCAGAGTAATGGGCAGGGGGTGGGGGTCCTACACCTCTGAAGGGATCACTCAAGGTCACAGAAGAATGAGTAGACAGGAATATTCTACCACTGCTGCCAATGCAATGTGGGGGTGGTATTTGAGTTCAAAAGGGAGTAAAAGGATTTTCTGCCCAGATTCTAAACACCAACAGTGTGCCAGGCACTACCCATAGTGCACCTCCTTTCATCTTCACCCCAGTGGGCAGAACTAGGTTGTCCCTCTGCTCCAATATGAGGATGAGGGAACTGAGAGGAGACACCACTTGCCCAAGTTCTCAGTAACTGTTAGAGCGAAGTCTGGTGCTCCATCCCCTCTGCCTCTGCAAACTGTCTGAGGAGGCAGCAGGCAGAAGCTCAGCAGAGCGCCCCCTCCTGGAGAGATAGGGAAGCTCCTCTCATGATGACCTGTCGGTGTTCAACCATCAAGACCACAGCGCAGGAGAAACAGCTTTTCTGACCTCCATTTTTCCAAAGGGATGAGATAAAGGTTTCCCAGAGGTCTCCTCAGGACATTCTGAATCAAACCTCTTAAATGACAGAGAATATGAAATGGCCATAATTTTTGTGCAATAAGGTTCAGTTCTTTAAAGTTCACTCGAGCAAGATGAATGTCCTCTCCCTTGGTGAGTCAGGAACCAGGAGTCCAGCCCTGACTCTGCAGCTGGATCACCCTGTACCTGGGCCAAGTCATTTCCCTCTCTCTCAATTTTCCCACCCATCAAAAAGGAGGGTGAGACTGGCTGACCATGGCACTTGCCTTGCTCTAACAGCCAGGGAACCAAGGGGAAAGGAGTAAGGGGATTTTAAAGGTAGGGTTGTCAGATTTAACAAAGAAAAATACAGGATATCCAGTTAAATTTGAATTTCAGATAAACAAAAAATAATTAACATTTTATTAGTATGTCCTCGATAATACATGGGGCACAACTTATACTAAAAATTATTTGCTGTTTATCTGAAATTCAAATTTAACTGGACGTCCTATATTTTATCTGGCAACTCTATTCAGGGCCCCACCTCCACTGGACCCCCCATTCTTTAGTACAGATAACAGATATTTTTACAGCTTCAAGACTGGCCCCTGACCATCCACCTTCAAACCAGACTCCTACCACCCACTCCCACACTCCCCTCATGCCCACTTTCCTGCCCACAGAATTCCTACAATGGAAACTGGGGTGGAAATTCAGCCTGACTTGGGGAAAAGACAAGTGGTGGATTTAAATCAGTTGAGAAATCTGTGTCCACATGTATGTCAAGATGGTTAGAGGGATGGTGTTTGGGGTGCTTACAAGCAACTGGTCCTATTCCATGCCATGCCCATGTACACATAAACTAGTGGACATTATGTCCACATGTTTCCCATAGAAACCAGCCAGTGCTATGGCCGTGCACATTCACAGCAGTGGTTAAATGCTGCATCCACAGCTGTGTGCTGCATCTGTGTGTACTTGTGCTTGACTAGATGCCGGTTCTGTGTGTGAACACATGAACTGATAAACACTACCTACATGTTAGAGAGACACCCCTCACCCTGCGCTCGCCCACCGGGAACCATCAACACTGTGATGTGATCATAAACTCCAGGCACTGTACACATGCCCACCGTGCCTGCTGGACAGTAACCATTAGATTTGTTCTGAACTTAGAGCAACTTCCTAGACTGACACAGACCACGGGGAGAGCCCACACTGGGCTTTTTTCCCACAATGGCATTATTGAACCCATGTTTGTTAAATGGCTCTTGCAGGTGGCACATAGACACCCGGGTGTATAGGCACCTCTGGGTGGCCTCTGCACCCACATCTCTGTGCCTGGTCCCTAGTGAGGCAGGAAAGGAAAGGTTTTCTTAGGACCTACTGTGTGCTGATACAAACAGCCTCCTCTAGGGAATGGTGAAATCAGCATCCAGAAGATAGTGGCAGCAAAGGGTGCGTCTAAGTTGGCATTTGACCCCCAGGGCCAAAATCTGGCACAGTAGAGATTCCCAATAAGTGTGTTCGTGAATGAATGACCTGGGTGACAAATGCTATCAGGGAAGGTCAAGAAGGTTGGGTTGTTCTTGGTGAAATCAAGGAAAGCTTTCAGGAGGTGGTGGTAAATTTTCATCTAGGTCTCAGAAGACTAAAAAGCTGGACAGAGGGGAGGGTTGGGCATCCTGGTTTAGGAGCCAGATGAACCAAGACAGAAGCAGACAAATGCCAGGTACGTTATGAAGCCAGTCACTTGGCAGGAAAGTGGGATAAACACAGTAGGACTGAGAGTGAGGCAGGGGAGTTTTTTGGGACAACCTCAAAGAGACTACCATGAGCCCAGGAGTTGAATGCAGCTGTGAATGGGGAGCCATAGGAGGTTGGAGGGCAGGGCAGAAATGCTGTCAGAGCAACCTTGAGTGTGAGCTCCCAACCCCACACTGCCTGATCTATTCTGGTCTCCTTTCTCTCGCACCGTATTACTAGTTTCTCTTTCTTCAGACTTTTTCAGCCACCAGCAGAAGAAAGACAGTCTGAGTATCGTCCTCGCATCCTCATTGGACTCAAGTCTGAGTTCGTCAACTTTTTAAACCATAGCACTTATTCCCTCTGCTGCCTCAAGGCAGGTTGTGAGCCTGATCGTGGGAGGCTTTTGGAAAAGGAAACTGGCCATTTGGGACATCACAAGCCTTTCAGAAGGAAGGCAAGGTAGTCTGAGGCTAGGCCCAGGCTCTGTCCCCCACCTACTGTGTGTACTAGACAAGCTGCTACCCTCTCAGAGCCTCAGCCGTAACCTCCATGTGCCAGATTTGCTGGTGTGGCTCAAAGCACCTGGCAGATTAGCTCCCTCTCTCCTTCTCTCCCTCTCTCCCTCTCTCCCTCTCTCCCTCTCTCTCAGGGCAGTGGCTCTTCAACCAGAGCCTACATTCCAGTCCCCATGGCAGGGCTATCAGAAGGTACATGCCTGCGCCCCACCTGCAGAAGATCAAAAGCATTAGGCCTCGGTGTGCCCAATAATTTGCATTTCTAACATGTGTCCAAGTCATGCTGAAGCTGCTGGTCTGGGAACCACAAAGTGCTTGACCCTGGCTCTGTGTCCCCGGGGAACTCTTAAGATTCTCAAGGCCCAGGTCTCACTCGAGCCCATTTTCATCAGAATCTCTAGGTTTGGAACCCAGACATTAATATTTCTAAAGTTCCCTTGGTGATTCTCTGTGCAATCAAGTCAGGAGCTAGTTGGGGTGGGGGGAGGGGTATTAGAGTAGCAGCTGATACTTACCAAGCTCCTACTAATTGCCAGGTGCCAGCCTGTGCACAGTAGATGTGCCTCGTCCTCCCGCTGATTCTATGAAGTATATTCTATCACCATTCCAAAGTTGCATGAGAGGAAGCTAAGGCACAGAGAGAGGAAGTCACCTGCCCAAGGTCACACAGCTGTGAAGTAGCAACTCTCAGACTTACATCTTTCCTCCTATTCACTGTTTTGTCTTGAATGCTATGAATTCCCGAACATCCCAGCAGTGATGCCTTTATAAACTGCCCACTCTCCCTGGCCCCTGACAGGGTACTTGCACATGGATTCCCTTCGCACGTGCAGGCCCAGGCCTGTGCACGGACACATAGCCATATCCCGAGTGTGTGCACACCTGCACAGATAGCATCTCTCACACACACTTTGTCACACATGTGCCATCTCAGGGGCCTCACAAGCCTGGTTTGATTCTTGTTCCTGTTTTTTAAATGCATGCAGCAGGGCCATGAAGCCACCTTTTGTTTTTCAGGGAAAGCACTTACAATTCCTTTCATCTGAAATGTCCTAAGTACCCCAGAGTGACAGGATCAGGCTGGTGTGAATCAATGACTCATGTTGGCTTAATCAGGAATGCTCACTGCAGGGCATTTGTTTCAAGCAGACACAGCCCACCTCTGACTAGATAGGACTGGAGTGGGGCAAGTGTCAGCCCTGAGCTCTGTGGAAAGAGGCCTGATTCAGTTGCCTCAGCATACACACCTGCATAATGGGGTGATCACAATAGAAGAAGAGGGCTTTACAATTCACAAAGCACTGTCAGAACTTTGGTTCCGTTTGATCCTCAAGTGAGATAGTCTTAGGGCCCCCTGCCCCATCTATGACAAGATACCCATAGTGAGTGAGGGAGGTACTCAAGGTTACACAGCAAGTAAAGATGCATCTAAACCAGGTCTCAGGACCAAGTTAGGGATGTGTTGTGGCTGTGACGGTGGGTTCTGCTGCATGTAAGACAGTGGCAATGCCGATAGAAATATCTGAGAGGCACAACCAAGGCCCAGAGTGACAGGAGTAGTGATAGTGTGGTATGGTAGTTAGTGGTAGTGATGGTAGTTAGTAGTAACAACTGCGTCTATTATTTATGAGGACCAACTGTGCCAGGCACTTTTTACACACATCATATTCCTGATCTTCCATCAATCTTGCAAGACACTTGTACTTTTATTCCATTTCACAGAGGTGCAAACTGAGGCTCAGATGGTGGGAAATGATTTGCACAAGACACCAACTCTGAACCAAAGAGCAGTGGGATTTGAACCCAGCTCTAAAGTCCCTGGAAACAAGAGTGCGGTTCCACCTCTGGAAACAGCCTGACCTCAGCTCACACTTCTACCCTCCCCCTCACCACTGCCTCTGTAGCCGTGACCTCCTGCCCCCAGCATCTGAGGAAGCAGCTGGTTTCCAAGTAGCACTGAGCAGCATATGGAGAGTCTGAGGGACACAGCTGCTGTGCCTACTTTTCACTTGAAATCATTTGCTTAGATAGTAGACAGGTCCTCACAGCCATACAATGCCCCCCAAATATCAACCAGCTTCAGTGGGCAAAGTTCACTCTGGCTCCCATGAAAAAATACCCCAGGTCCCTTTGCTGGAAACAAGGATGCTCAGCTTCAGGGGGCCTCAGAGCAGGGGAGGTCAGAAGTCATCTGGATGGCCTGGAAAACTCACTCTGAGGCCCTCCCAGTGGCCAAAGGCTCCTACTTCTAATTAGTCCCAGCCTATCAGCATGAGGTACTTTGTTTTGGTGCCCCATGCACAGAAAGACCAAACCGTGTTCCCAATTACCAGGGCAGAAAGTAAGTTATATTTTATATCCCCATTGTCTCATCTCACCCCTTTATTCTGACCTGTAACCTGGGACCTGTGCCTTTACCTACCTCAGTGGCCCCATTTTATTCTGATTAATTATTCATGTCCTAACTCTAAAGCAGCTTATGAAAGTTTGTCTCATACAGAAAGATTTTAAACAACTTAAGTGAACAATTCAAACAGAGGGAAGAAAGGAGAAATAAGATGATTCACAGGCATAATATATGCCACTGCAGTGCAGCTCCAAGAAGGAAACTGCAAGTTCACTGCTGAGCTACCAGGCAGGCAAGGGGAAAAGGGCAACAAATTGAGTTCCATGAGCCAAAGTCTCTGTTAGATCACCCCCTCACCCTCACCACAAGGTCTGCATAATGATGACCTTTTTTGGCACACGATAGATGTGTCCTCTTCTGTGGGGACCATCTGTCCCCTCTCCTGAGGGACGAACCAGGGGTGCCCCAGCCATATTGGCTTTTTCCAAGCCCTATGGGGTTTCTTATGCCTTTCAGTCTTCCCCCTCATACCCATACCCTATACCTGATTAACCCCTGCTTTTTCTTCCAAGCTCACCCAATTACACTTCCTCCAGGAAACCCTTCATGGCAGCTCAGTCTTCCTCAGTGCAGCGTCCCCAGTATATAGAACAATGTTTGGCTCATAGTAGGTCTCAATAAATACTTGTCGATTGTTTAAATGAGTAAGTGGGTGATCGCATGCACACCATCTAACACAGCCCTAACTACTTTCTCTACCTTGATAGGGACTGAATAGAGGAGGGGGAACTCCGGCTTCTTTAAATAAGAGACTCCTGAGTATCTGGGGCCCGGGTATCCGTGACAAGACACCCATAGCCAGTAGTCCAGCTGCTGCATGCACTCTCCCTTTCCCTGCTCCCTACATCATCCGCCCGCCTTCAGCTCTCCTATAAGGAAGCCCTTCTCTCTGCCCCCAAAATATCCTAAGCTGGCACTCACTGTCCCCCTGAGCTTTCCTTAACAGGAAGTGTGTCCCCAGAGCCAAGGTGGGACAGTGTTCAGTCAGAGAATTACAGTCAAAATGTCCAGGTCCCTGAGGTCCATGCACTTGCCCTCGAGACAGATGTCAGGTTGTTTATGTGGAAAAGCCTGAGTTTTTAATGTTTGTGACAAATTTCCATTTGTTTAAAACACAGTGCCTACCAAACAAAACCCCTCTGATGGCCTGAAGCTACCATTTGTAGCACTCAAGGCTAGATCCAAAATGGCTGAGAGGAAGGTGTTCTAAGCAGAGGAATTAGGGAACTGGCAGAGGCAGAAGCTTAAAGGCTGGGGACAGAAATACAGTGTGTGTCCAGGATGGCTGGATAGACATTAAGTTTGGGGCAAGGATTCCTCAAATATCCAATGATAGCCAGAAGCCACTATAACAAATAATTTCTTTACAACTAAGTCCCCCACTCTGCGCTTGGCTTTCGCCATTTACCTAATAAGCAGAACACACAAATTCTGTTTCCGAGTGCTGGAGTATTTTTTATTGTGAAGGCACACTTATTGCGCCTTTGCAGTTCAGAGAGCATTTACACACATTTCCCTCTTTATGGCACACTACTGTGTAGGGGTTGTTTTGCTCCCATTTTATTGATGGCAAAACTGAGTCTATGAAGGATGAAACGACTGGCCCAAGTTCATCTACAAACCTGACACCTTGCTCAGTGCTCCGCCCCCTGCCTCTTGCACAGAAAGAAACTAATGTTTGAAAACTCATTACCTCATACCACATCCCATATCAATTCCAGGGCATTTGTGTTTCTGAATTTTCAGGGTCTGGCTGGCATTGTCCAGCAATATTTGACACCATGTATTAATTTTTAATATGCTAAATGGTGAGATGCTCTTTAATCTAACTTGAATCTCCAACATCATTTGTCTCTCACAGCAGCCTTAGTTATTTCTGCTCCCCAAACTAGGCATGTTAGTTTTCAGCCAGAAAGAGGGGAGACTATGCAATTCCACTCCTGGGAAGGGGGTAACAGGTGGACCTAGCGGGCTGTCACACCTATAGATCCTCAAAACACTGTCTTGGATACAAGGTATCAGAGCTACCAGCTCCCAGCCTTCAGCCAAGCCAATCCTTTGTGTCACACGTGAGGAAACTGAGGACCAGAGAGGAGAAATGACTTGTCTGCAGTCACAAAGCCCTTCCACTGTGCCTATCCTCACTTGACGGCCCTCCTCCCCATCTTAGTGAAATTTCACCTGTCCAGGCTTCCTCCTCCAGGAAGTAGTGATGAATTACCCCCACCACCTAAAACTGGACAATAATAGTACAATATTCTCACCTGGCGCCGGACAAAGCAGACCTTACAGGAAACATCCTGCTATGCCCCACCCCACCCCTGTGAAGTAGGCCCCACTGTTGCTCACATTTTACAGATGGGGAAACTGAGGCACTAAGAGTCACTTAACCAGAGTCACTCAGAACTGGGATTTGACATGTTAGTCTAAACCCCACCCAAGTCTTAAGGTTTGGTATCCCCAGCTCCAGCTCAGCCCACCTTCCCCTGAGAGAAAGAGGTGAGCGAGACATTGTTGCAAACATCTGCCACCTCAGCATCCCCATATGAGCCTCAACACTTCAGGTTCCCATCCCAGATTTATGTCCTGGGGTGTTTGTTGTTGTGGAAACTGCCTAACAATTTCTACCATGGAAACAACCCTAGCAGAACACATAAATACTTTTATTTTGTAAACTGTTATTTCTGAAAAACAGAGGGGCTCATAGAAGCCTGTAGGGTGCAGTACAGGATCTCAGTCTTGTTCTGCTCTGTCCCAGGACAAAGGATCTCAGTGTTGAGCCTGTGAATCCCCAGTGTGACCAAACCCCTGAGCCACACCCAGATTCCCAGAACTAGAGAACAACCACATATTCAACTGTTCACACTGTAGACTCCAGAATGTTTGAATCACAGACCCTCAGAAGATTCAGCAACTCACCTCTCTCTGAGTCGATCAGTAGAGGCCCAGGAGATGGACATGGACTATCCCCAACCCCGCCAAACTTCTTAGTGAAGCTCTTTATTTACACCAAACTTTATGAGGAGCCCCAAAATATAAACAGACCCCAGCAGGACCTCTTCAGGACCTGCAGACCTTGGAATCCTGGATCCTTAGGGCCCAGTCATCCTTTTGAACTCCCCTATTGTCAAGATGGGGAAACTGAGTCTCAGAGAAAGGAATTGGGTGGCCAAAGGCACAGCAAACTGCTACAACAGGCCAATGTTGACTGGTCATGGCCCCCTTCCTCAGAGGCCCACCACCCTCTTCAGTTCTCCCTTCTTCCCTTTATCAAAATCCACTCCCAGGAAAAAGCCTGAAACTCACTCACACCATGTCTCTAGAAGTGATGTGGGCTTTCCCCTCTCAGGGAATCCAAAGGAACTGGAGCTTATAGTTAAAGAAATGAAGCCCAAGTGGAAGAATTTCAGACATTTGCTGAGGATAAAAATGGACAAAAGAGGAAAGACAAGGAACCTTCCTGTAGTTCCTAGGATCACACTACATCATGTGTGATTGGAACAGGGCTGGCCTGGGTCCTCAGGGCCAAGGAGCTGCCCCAAGGCAGCAGCTTGGTCTCATGAAGTCTACTGATACATAAAATTGTCATAACCCAGCTCTGGGACCCCTCATTCTCAGTGCACAGGGAGTACATTGGATCTCCAGAGCTTACCTGCACTAATAGGAAAAGTGGGTGCCAGAGGCATCCCTGGGCTATCCCACAGGGTCTCAGCCACTCTGGCTCTTGGAGGCTCCCGACGGAGGTCTCATTGTCAGCATTAGAGGAGGCTCAGCAGCTGAGCCCCAGATGGGGACATGACCATCTCCCCGTACCCCTGACCCATAGACTGCTGGACTTCCAGAACCACTGAGCTTTTACATCCATGGGCTGCTGGGCTCTTCCTTTCACATCACTCTACCTTGCATCCAGAACAGCCTGGGCCCACGGCGGAGGTTCAAGAAACATGCATTGAATGAATGGATGGATGAATGAGCCAATAAATGACTGTTAGAATCCCATAATTACATGACATTAGACCACATGTTCCCATAACTGTAACAACAGAATGTTTCATTGCTCTGACCCCAGCATGCTAATAATGGTGCTGTTCTGGATTCCCCCTTCTCATGGGTGGACTGAGGCAGAGGTCTGATGAGGTATATGTCCCTCTCCCTTCCCTCCTGGTCCACCCCCCAGCTGTCTTCATTAAATGACAGGTGATCTAGGGTTAGATCACTGCCCGGCTTCAGGAGACCATTTGTTCTGTGTTTTCCACAATGACACCCCAGGCCAGGCTCATAATACTTGAGCATGTCACCTTCATCCCGTCGGTGGGAGGATTCTAAGGTGGTTGGTGGCTTTGAGTGCCAGGCCCTGGGGGAAAGAATCACTGGTCTTTCCACAAAGGCGCAGGCGGGACACAAGTCAGAAAACAAGTAAGCCCTGCTGTGGTCAAGGCCATAGCTAGAGGTGACAGCTGGGAGAGGCAGTCCGCCTGGGGTAGAAAGGAAGGCTTTGCACCAGAGAGGCCCTGAGAATGGGATCACCAGTGTAGCTGAAAGGAAAGGCTCTTCCTAGCTCACTGAATAGCATGAGCAAGGCAAGAAGCATATCAGGGCACCGGTCAGGGAAAAATTAAATGGCATGCCAGGGATTTGGGGTGACACAGGGTAGCATCAAAAGAAAGAGAAGCAAGGGGAAGCACTTGCCTTCAAAGGGGCCCAGTACCCAGTGAAGCTGGCCCTTCCCACTGGACCTGACCTCTATCTGTCACACACCTGAATTTCCACCATGAGTGGTTTCTGTTTCAGGCTCCTCTTCCACAGCACAAATGCACCTGAGGAAAGGTGGAAAATGCCACAACCACTAGTGTCAGTTGAGCATCCCCCACCCCCCAAGCACCACTAGAACATGTCATGTGTGTCAACTGTGGGGTCAGCTTCTTGGGGCAGGCACTCTGTCCTGTTTGCCACTCTATCCCAGTGTCCAGAATGGTGCCAGGCACGTAGTAGGTGCTCAACAAATACTCTGACTGCATGAATTATCTCATGAGATACTCACAAGCACCTGTGGGTTACATATGCTCACCATCCCCATTGCAAAGGAAGGCACTAAGCTCAGAGAGGTAAGGGCACAGTCTGGGATTCTCACCTAGACAGAAGCTTCTGAGTCTGTGCTCAACAGGGCTGACAAATGCAAAGCAGAAGCAAGGGTGCAGGTGCGAGGTCGGCATGATGGTGGCTGCTGTAACAAATGACCACAATCCAGGTGGCTTTGAACAAGAGAAATGTGTTCTTTAACAGTTCTGGAGGCCAGAAGTCTGAAATCAAGGTGTTGGCAGGGACATGCTCCCTCCAAAGGTTCTAGGAAACATTCCAGTCCTTGACTCTTCCAGCTTCTGTTGACTCTGGGCTTTCCTTGGCTTGTGGCTGTATCATTCCAGTCTCTACTTCCATTTCCACAGAGGCTTCTTTCCCTCTGTGTCTGTGTCTTCTACTCTTCTGTCTCTTACAAGGACACTGATCATTGGGTTTAGGGCAGATCTGGATAATCCAGGGTGACCTCATCTCAAGATCCTTAATTATATCTGCAAAGACCATTTTCCAAATAAGGTCACATTCACAGGTTCTGAGGAGCACTGGACACTAGGCTCCTCTCTCTGTCCTTTGCCATGTGGCCCGACCCACTTGGGACAATTCTGGGACCATGTGTGTCTTTCCTGGGCCCTTCAGGTCAACCTCTCTGCACTCTGTCCACAGGTTTGCCAGGCACCGCTCCAGACCTGGAAAAGAGAAAGCAGATTTTTGGACAAAACTTTATACCTCCAAAGAAGCCAAAAACCTTCCTGCAGCTTGTGTGGGAAGCGCTGCAAGATGTGACCCTGATCATCCTGGAAATCGCGGCCATTATCTCCCTGGGGCTGTCCTTCTACCACCCACCTGGCGAGAGCAACGAAGGTAAGTCGGGGGCCCTCAGACCCCTGCCCCGCACCCCTGCACCATGCATGCCTGGCCACACCAGAGAACACTGTAAGGAGCACCACTGCTCCTTACAGTTGAGGAAACCAGGCCCAAGGGCACCCCCAGCCAATCAGTGGCCGAGCCGGACCCTGGGCTCAGGGCCCCTCCTCCAGTGTTCCCACCTATGAAATGCAAGGGCTGGGCCAACAACAGTAATAATTATAATGATCATTTATTGAGCACTTACAACATGTCAAGCTCTGGGCTGAGATGTTGTCCTCCTAACAGCCCTGTGAGGGAAGGTCCATGATTATACCCGTTTTAAAGACAAAGGAACCAAGACACAAAGAAATGCATTAACTTGCTCATGGTTACCCAGGTAATGAAGAGTCCTTAGGTTTTGCAGTGGAGCTTGTAAGAAAAACTGCTGCCCAGGCCCCTCCCTGAGAGAATCTTGTTCTGTTGGATGGAGTCCCAAGTGAGGGTGACACCAGGCATATGCCCAGAGTGCTCTCTGAGTGCTCCCCACTCTCACATCTGAGGGACAGAGTCCCTAAGTTGCTTACCTAGTGGGCCGCATTCATACTCTTTGATTTGACAGTGCCCCAGCTGCATTCACAGAGATCTCTCTCAGGTTCCCTGCCCACTAGGCACTCCAGCCTCTGAAGGACCCTCCTTCAGCTTTAATACTGGGCTTCTCCTCAGAACCCCAAGTCATTCACTCCTTGAGGCATGCAACTTTGAAAAAATGCACCAAATATTCTAGAACAGGGATTGCAAACTACAGCCCACAGGCCAAATTGGGCTCTCTTTCCTGCTTTTTTATGGCCCATGAGCTAAGATTGGGTTTTACATTTTTTAATGGTCAAAAAAAATCAAAATAATACTATTTTGTGACATGTGACTTTTATATGAAATTCATATCTCATTGTGTAAAAATAAAGTTTTATTGGAACACCCCCATTTCTTTTTCATAGTGTTTATGGCTGCTTTCCCACTGCAATGATAGTGTTGAATAGCTGCAACAAAGACTGTATGACCCACAAGGTCTAAAATATTTGCTATCTGGCCTTTTACAGAGAAAGTTTGCCAGTCTCTGTCCTAGAAGATCAGGATGGCAAGTTTTGCCTCAAGAAAAACATTCTCCTTCTCCCTAACCCTGTCCCCTCTGAGTATAGAAGAAGAAAATGGTTGAAGACACTATCTGAAGAACGCCCCCTGGCTTAAAATCCTCTGTCCATTACTTCTCAGTTGTGTGACCATAAGAAAATCACTTCCCTTATCTCATCTTGTTTCCTCATTTGCAAAACAGGGCAAATGATCCCACCCGGAAGGGTTATTATGAGGAGGTAACACAGGGACAAGTGGCCAGTGTCTGACAGCCTGGAGCATGCAGGTGCCCAGTGGATGCTGGCCCTGCTGCCTCCATGAGTGTGGCTGCCCCAGGTTTCCTTCTCTGCTTTTTCATCTTGCATCTCATCTTTTGTGCCTCGCATAAGAAGGACCCTCAGTCCCTGAGCCCCTCCTCCCTTTTCATGTCCCCAACCCAGGGTGGGATCAGTAATGGACCACTGTGGGGCTCATGTTGAATACATGTTCCCACGTGAGGAGGCTCATCTTAAGAGGGTATCCCAAACTCTGTTCCAGGTCTGAATGGGGACACTGCTTCTTGAGCAAAGGAAGCAGCACCCCACTTCCTCTGAGATGGTTCTTTTCTAAGTCAGAACTTAAGACTCCTAGTGGAAAACCTGGACCGCCACTCAAACTTTAATTCCAGAAACAGCACCTGCTCAGGACAAGGGCTTTAGTAACTCAGTGACTGCTTTCCTTGATGATGGCAAAGTTTTTTAAACCTATATCAGTTAGATAGATAGATAGATGATTGATAGATAGATAGATAGATAGGCAGGCAGGCAGGCAGGCAGGCACATACATACTATGGGGCACACGGGATCGCATAAGATGTATTGTTCTGTTATTAGATTTTTATAATCTGATTTTTCATTGGTAGAATGTTATAAACACTTGTCTTTGTTACTAATTATGACTCAGAGCTCTCTAATGAATGTGCTGCATTAATAGATTATCATACGAAGTTTGCTGCTTCAGGCAAGTAAAAAGGGAATAACGTAAGAAATAACAATTTTGAGTCTCATTTCCCCATATACAGAGGTGGTCTCTCAGACCCTCTCAGATTTCCTGTACACCTGTTCCCCTCACCCCCTCCAAAACCAGAGTTGCCCAGGAAACCAGATAGCCAAGTCTTTTAGATCAACTACCTCAATTTTATACATAATATTACTAAGTTGATTTCTTTTTCTGCATGACTTCTCTCTAAAGAGGATTTAAAGACATAAGAAGGACATATCTCATAATATGAGGTCAGATAGAAGTCAGACAGAAAAAGGAATAGAAACAAATAAACCAACTACGTTTGCTACCATGATTGGGATATGAATTTGATTTTTGAGCTTCCTGGCAGCCAAGGCAGAAAGGGAATTAGGATAATTTTCATAGCTCAAGTTATCAACAGGAGGAAAAAGAGTAATTTAGGAAGATAACCTGCTCCCTGACAATGAATTCTGGGATGAACTTTCACATAGGATGTTATAAGAGATGAATAATGGGCAGCATTCTTTGCAGAAGTTTTATAGAAAATGTAGATTGTACATGGCTATTTGAATAAGCCTGAACAGAGCTTAGGGTGCAACACAAAAACATAATAACTGTTCTTACTATTTTTATAGCCACCACTAGTTAAGAAGTTCATTTGATTCTCATAACAACCCTATAGGTAGGTACTGTTACTATCCAGGAAACCAAGGCCCTGAAATAGGAAATGACCTGTTCCATAACACTCTAGGAAGCACAGAATCGTGATTCAGACAGAGACATTCTGGCCTCTGAACCCTCGCTCCTGTCCCGCAAAAAGAGACTGGGTTGGGGCAGTGCCAGCTGAGACAGTGACCTCATGTGACCCAATTCAACGCAAGATTAGAATTCAGAGGCCAGGTAGTGGAGGGAGGGCAGTGGGTACACACATAGAGCTCCCAGTGTGTGCCAGGGAGAGCTTCCCCAGAGCCCTCCAAACAGATGGCTGCAATCACCTTCATCTTCAGGAGGTGGAAACCAAGGCCCAGAGTGGGGAAGGGCTTACCCAAGGTCACACGGCTTGTACACAGTAGGAGTGGATTTGAAACCCAAGTCTTCTGTTTCTTTTCATTGCCCTCCCTGCCTGCAGCTGAGACGCTAATGCAGAGCACAC
Organism: Mormoops blainvillei; assembly: GCA_004026545.1. Classification (NCBI taxonomy): domain Eukaryota; kingdom Metazoa; phylum Chordata; class Mammalia; order Chiroptera; family Mormoopidae; genus Mormoops; species Mormoops blainvillei. The sequence continues at coordinate 106,662 of PVJD01005092.1, forward strand.
TCCGGGTTGATGAGGGCAGCTGTGCACACTCTAGCCCTGAAGGGTGAATTCCCGAACTTTGTGACAATACTTATGCCTCCCTGACACCCAATCCCTGGCCTGAGCTCTGAGCTCTGGATTGTCCATGTTGCCAGGACCACCCCCTTGCCAAGTCAGACACAGGCTTCATGAGTTATATAAATAATGGTGCTGGTGATTGACTAACAGGCTGTAGAGTGCCTTGCAGCACCCACCACCCTTCCCTGTTTTCTTCCTTGGCTCAGAGATCTCCAGACAGTTGTCAAGGTCATGCAGCATGTTTGTGGCAGGGCTGGGATTGGCATATCCCCTGCTCCCAACTCCTTGCGCATGACAACTACCCGAGTGCCAAAGTGCCAGTAGAGTGACAGGCACAAAGTAGGTGCTTAGGAAATGTTTGTGGTTGACCAGTTTTGAGGACCATTATTTGCTGCCTGACCCTAGTCCACCTAGGAGGTAGGTAGCTTCCCCATTTTACTGATTCAACAGAGGGAGGCCCAGAGAGGCCACATGGGTTCCCCAAGGTCACACAGAGCAAAAGCCACACCCTAGAAAACCCCAGGTCTAGGGAAAGTCCCTGCAGGTTCCCTAGACCCTGTGGTCACAAACCCAAGATCCTGTCCCTGCCCCAGTCCAAGGGGGCCCAGAGGAGATCTCAGCAAGGCCTGCCTACTCCCTTCTTCCTTCCCCTTCCTGGTCTCTTCCCCATAATTGCACCAGCGGCAGTAGGAATTGTTCCCATGGTCCAGCGGCTCCTGGTGGCTAATCACCTAACCAAGAGATCCACTTCCCCTACTTTCTGGTCATTCCAAGACACCTGTAACCATTAGACAATTCTCAGAAGGACATAAAAGCTAATGGGCTTTTGCTGGTGGAATGAGGACCCAGAGGGCTCTGTGGTATCAAATCTGAAAGGGCAACAGACAGGGCTGGGAGTCAAGGCAACAGGGTACAAATCCTACTCAACCACCATGCCGTGGTTCCAGAAGCCAGTCCTAGGAGAGCAGCTCTTGAAAATGGGGAGAGAACCAACGCTTATCATGTACCATGTGCCAGACACCTATTAGGTCCAGGGCTCACAAAGTCCCTGGGGTCATCCTGCTTTAGAGCTGTCCAAACTCAGGCTCAAAGACGCCAAATCACTTACTCCTGGTCACACAGCAGAGCCTGGATTTGACTATAGGTCCTTCCAGTTCTAGAACCTGAAGGCTTTCCATTGTCCTGAGGTGTCTCTAAGTGTCCTAAACGTTTTGGTAACTAATGAGGGGCCCACTGACAAAGCACATAAGAGGGAAAGAACAGCCATCCCATGTACAGAGTATGTAGCAGGGGCAGGGGATAACAAAAATCCCATAAAGTGAAGCACTGGGCTCTGTATCTCAAATCACTTCTCTGAAGTCCAAAAGAATGCATTTCCATACACTGGGTTTCTGTTTAGGAAGGTTCACCTGTGTTTTCCAGTTTGGGGGATCTTACTGGTGTCATTCATGGTGGTAGAGGGGCACCCTAGATCCCCTTCTCCCGTCAGCACATAGTCTGAAATATGGCTGGATCGCCTCTGTAATGTGAGGCTCAAGGCTCATTCAGGCTGGCCGTTGAACTTAAATGCAGTAGTGTGTGCCAAACGCTAGGCAATAGGAAGCAGCTTTTACTGAGCCTTTATTGGGTGCACACTGCCGTAGATGCTTTACATAAAGGTTCACCCTGAGTCCTATCAACCCCCTCGGAGGGAGCGCCTGTCATTGCCCACATTCTGCAAATGAGAAAACCAAGGCACTGTGTGGTTCAATAGCTCACGGGCACACAGCCGTTAAATAGTACAGCTGGGATTTGAACTCAGGCCTGGCCCAATGTCAATTATCATCAGCACGATTATGAGTATCATTACCATCAAAGACTTGTCCAGTTAAATGGTTTAAAATTACCAGAGAAATCCTGAAATTCCCAAAGGAAAAAAGAAAAGTAGCTTTGAGAACCCCATGCAATGATGTGGTTGTTAACTAGCCTGCAGGGAACAGCTGGTTCAGTGAAAACATGTGGAATTTTCCAGCAACACATGCTGCTGGGCCACAATGATTCTACACCATCCCCAGCTTGGACACACCAGCCGAACCTGGACCCTCCCAGGATCTGGAAGCTGAAAAACATTCCCTGGTACCACTTGGCCTTCTTGTCGTGTTGCTTCCCATCCCTGGCTTTCCCAGATGCTCCTGGTGGGGTCTCTTAAAACTGCTCTTCTCTCTTCTTGGGATTGAATTGGACTTCCAGACAATTGGCCATAGGTATATGGCAATATTTTCTACTTTCCACATGAAGCCATTAGGTGGTAGACAGGGTGCTGGGCACAGGAACAGTGGGCAGGCCAGGTCCAGTATCAGATTCTAGGCCCAAGCCTGGATTCAAACTCCAGATTTGCTGTGTGACCCCAGGTGAGTCACTGCCCCTCTCTGAACCGCTTCCCATTTTTCAGTTTAAGGATTAAAGTGAATGCTTGGCATATAGCACGTCTTGCAAGTAGCCCAGCCCCTCCAGAAGAGAACTACCCTGAGTTTTCCAGGGGTGGATGGTCAGACATGGAAAGGGCTTTTCTCCACCCACCTACTCACCCCCAGTGGATAAAAGGGCCTGAGCTAGTCCTGGCTGCATCAATCACCTTGGCTATGTCACCTCACCTCTCTGGGCCTCAGTTTCCTCGTCTATTAATGGAGGCAATACCACTCACTCTCTGGATCATTGTGGGGAAGCAGGAGACAGAATGTGTGGAAGAGCTTGGGAAGGCCCTAGCACTCAGCATTAAAAGTGTGGGGTGTTTTTTCTCTTTCTTTTTCGCATGGTAGACCTGGCAGGCTTGAGGCAATTTAAGGGCCCAGACTGGGAGTTTCAGGTCACACAAGTGGTTCAGATGGAGTGTGGGTATCCTCACTGTGTAGTAGGGGCTCAAATCCAACAAGGGCCAAATAAGAACCTCCTATGGGTGAGCACAGGCCAGACCTTTCACATTCTTCTCCTTGAGACCAAAAAGTGGTCTCAGTGACCCCCATTTTTCAAATAAGGATGCTGCAGCTCAGAGAGGGCAGTGACTTACCCAGGGTCATACAGGGACAGCAGTGAGATTAGAACCAGCTCGTTGGAGAGCAAGTCCAGTGTGGTGGTCCCCACACCCAGCCTAGAGACCTGCCTCATGGTTACTGGAAGAATAGAAGGAAAGGATATCAACAAAACTGCATTTTAGAGGGGGTCTTCGAGTCAAGGCGGAGGTATAGATAAACAAAACTCACCTCCTTGCACAACCACAGCAAAAATTACAACTAAATTACAAAACAACTATCACCCAGATGTCAGAAAATTGAGCTGTATGGAAGCCTGACAACCAAGGAATTAAAGAGGTCATATTCATCCAGATAGGTGGGAGGGGTGGAGATACAGAACAGGTGGTCCCACACCCATGTGTGGTAGATAAAAATCAGGAGGAATGCCTCAGGAGTGAGGGATCTCAGCTCCACACCAGACCACCCAACCCAGGGTTCCAGTGCAAGGAAGATAAGCTCCCATTACGTCCCGCTGTTAAAAACCAGTGGGGACTGGGGTGGCAGAAGAAACTGTGGGATTCTCAGGTGTCTCCTCTTAAAGGGCCCACAATGGTCTTAGGACTTATGCAGACTCACTCCCTCTGGTCTCTCGCACTGGGGCAGCAGCTGGAAGATCACCAGTGGCATATGGGGAGGAATTGAATAGTCTGGCATCAGAGTGAGAGCTGGGGGGCAGCTTCTCCCCAGACAGAACTGCAGATAGCAGCCATTGTACCTTTTCTGAGCCCTCCCCCATACTGAGCCATACTGTGGTGACACCCTCTCTGAGACTCCATCAACCTGGTTCACACAGGTTCCCCTGCCCTGATGATTACCTAAGACTCTGCCCCATCCAACTCTTAGGTGCACTTTTCTACAGTAGGCCACACTACTAAGACAAGGAGCCAAAGCAGCTCTACCTAATACGTAGAAACAAACACAGGGAGGCTGTCAAAATGAGGAGCAAAGAAATATGACCCAAACGAAAGAACAGAACAAAATTCCTGAAAAAGAACTAAACAAAATGGAGATAAGCAATCTAGCAGAGGTAGAGTTCAAAACACTGGTTATTACGATGCTCAGTGAACTCACTCGGTACTTCAACAGCATTTTAAAAATCCAGGCAGAAATGAAGGTTACATTAAGTGAAATTTAAAAAATTTACAGAGAATCAACAGTGGAATGGATGAAGCCAAGGATCACATCAGTGATTTGGAACATAAGGAAGAAAAAAACATTCAATCAGAACAACAAGAAAAAAAAAAGAATAAAAAAAGGACTTCTGGCCAAGACGGAGGTGTAGGTAGATATACTTTGTTTTCTCACACAACAAAAAGGACAATAACAATTTAAAAAAAAACAGAACTGCCAGAAAATTGAACTGTATGAAATTCCAACAACCAAGAAGTTAAAGAAGAAACATTCATCCAGACTGGTAGGAAGGGTGGAGATGGGCAGCCAGGACAGAGAGGATGCGCAGCCAAGTGGCAGCTGGAGGACCAGGAGGGTGAAGGGTTGGCTGGTGGTCCAAGCGGTCCCACATTTGCATGTAGATAAACTGAGAGGAACAACAGGGGAGCAAAACACACCGCACAACCCAGGATTCCAGTGCAGGAAAAGAAAGCCTCAAAACCTCTGGCTATAAAAACCTGTGGGGGTTATGGCAGCAGAGGGAGAAACTCCCAACCTCACAGGAGAGTTTGTTGGAGAGACTCACAGGGTCCCAGGACATACACAAACCCACCCACCTGGGAATCTGCACCAGAAGGACCCAGTTTGCTTGTGGGTGGCTGGAGAAGTGACTGAAAGCAGGTGAGACCTGAGCAAGTGGCACAGTTCCCTGTCTGACCCCTTGCCCACATACAGCACCACAATTACATGAGTTGCCACACCCTGGTGAATATGTAAGACTTTTCTCCTTACCACATAACAGGAGCACTGAGGCAAAGAAATATGGACCAAATGAAAGAACAGATCAAAGCTCCAGAAAAAATATAATTAAGTGATGAAAAGATAGCCAGCCCATCAGATGCAGAGCTCAAAACACTGGTAATCAGAATGCTGACAGAAATGGTTGAGTATGGTCACAAAATAGAGGAAAAAGGGAAGGCTATGCAAAGTGAAATAAAGCAAAATATACAAGGAACCAACAGTGAAGGGAAGGAAACTGGGACTAATCAACCATTAGGAGGAAAAGGAAGAAATAAACATTCAACCAGAGCAGAATGAAGAAACAAGAATTCAGAAAAATGAGGAGAGGATTAGAAACCTCCAGGACAACTTTAAACACTCCAACATCCAAATTATAGGGGTGCCAGAAGGAGAAGAGGAGGAGCAACACATTGAATACTTATTTGAAAAAATAATGGAGAACTTCCCCAATCTAATGAAGAAAATAGACTTCCAGGAAGCTCAGAGTCCCAAAGAAGTTGGATCTAAGGAAGCACACACCAAGGCACATCATAATTACATTACCCAAGATTAAGGATAAGGAGAGAATCTTAAAAGAAGCAAGGGAAAGAGACAGTTACCTACAAAGGAGTTGCCATAAGACTATCAGCTGATTTCTCAATAGAAACCTGACAGGCAAGAAGGGGTTGGAAAGAAGTATTCAAAGTCATGAAAACCAAGGACCTACATCCAAGATTACTCTATCTGGCAAAGCTATCATTTAGAATGGAAGGGCAGATAAAGTGCTTCCCAGATAAGGTCAAGTTAAAGGAGTACATCATCACCAAGCCCTTATTATATGAAATATTAAAAGGACTTAGAAAAAGAAGATCAAAACTGTGAACAGTAAAATGACAACAAACTCACAACCATCAACAACTGAACCTAAAAACAAAAACAAAAACAAAAACAAACTAAGCAAACAACTAGAACAGGAACAGAATCATAGATATGGAGATCATATGGAGGGTTATCAGTGGGGAGAGTGGCGAGAATGGTGGAAAAGGTACAGGGAATAGGAAGCATAAATGGTAGGTACAAAATAGACAGAGGGCAGTTGAGAATAGTATAGGAAACGAAAAATCCAAAGAACTTATATGTACGACTCATGGACATGGACTAAGGTGGGGGTGATGCTGGTGGGAGGGAGGGTGCAGGGTGGAGGGAAATAAAGGGGTGAAAAAAATGGGACAATTAAAATAGCATAATCAATAAAATATACTTAAAAAAGAGAATTTAAAAAATGAGGATAGTGTAAGCAGACTCTGGGACAGCTTCAAATGTACCAATGTTTGAAGGATAGTGGTATTGGAAGGAGAAGAGAAAGAGCAAGAAATCGAACTCATTTGAAAAAATAATGAAAGAAAATTTCCCTAATTTGGTGAAGCAAATAGACATACAAGTTCAGTAAGCACAGACAGTCCCAAATAAGATGGACACAAAGAGGACCACACCAAGACACATCATAATTAAAATGCCAAAGGTTAAAGATAAAGAGAAAGGCCTGGCTGGTGTAGATCAGTGGACTGAGTGCCAACCTGTGAACCAAAAGGTCGCCGGTTTGATTCCCCAGTCAGGGCACATGCGTGGGTTGCAGGCCATTTCCCTAGTAGTGGTATGTGAGAGGCAACCACACATTGATGTTTCTCTCCCTCTCTTTCTCCCTCCCTTCCCCTCTGTCTAAAAATAAAATAAATAAGATCTTAAAAAAGACAAAGAGAATCTTAAAAGCAGCAAGAGAAAAGCAGGTAATTACCTATAAAGGAGTTCCCACAAGATTGTCAGCGGATTTCTCAAAAGAAACTTTGCAGGCTACACAAGAGAGTTTGTTTGAGAGACCCACAGGGTCCACAGACTACACACAAACCCACCTACCTGGGAATCAGCACCAGGAGGGCCTAATTTGCTTGTGGGTAGCAGGGGAAGTGACTGAAAGCAGGCTAAGAGCCAAACAAGCGACATTGTTCCCTCTCAGGCCCCTCCCCCACATAGAGCGCCTTGAGGCAGTGACATGGTTGCCCCGCCCTGGTGAGTACCTAAGGCTCTGCCCCTCACAACATAATAGGTCCACCAAAACAAAAAAAAATATGGCCCAAATCAAAGAACAGATCAAAGCTCCAAAAATATGATGAAGAGATAGCCAACCTAACAGATGCAGAGTTCAAAACACTGGTAATCTGGACACTCACAGAATTGGTGGAGTATGGTCACAAAATGGAGGAAAAAGTTAAACCTATGCAAAGTGAAATAAAGCAAAATATACAAGGAACCAACAGTGAAGGGAAGGAAACTGGGACTCAAGTCAATGATTTGGAGCAGAAGGAAGAAAGAAACATTCGACCAGAATGGAATGAAGAAATGAGAAATGAAAAAAAATGAGGAAAGGCTGAGGAACCTCTGGGACAACTTTAAACATTCCAACATCCAAATCATAGGGATGCCAGAAGGAGAAGAGGAAGAGCAAGACATTGAAAACTTACTTGAAAAAAATAATGGAGAACTTCCTCAATCTGGCAAAGGAAATAGACTTCCAGGAAGTCTGGGAAGCTCAGAAAGTCCCAAAGAAGTAGGACCCAAGGAAGCACACACCAAGGCATATCATCATTACATTACCCAAGATTAAAGATAAGGAGAGAATCTTCAAGGCAGCAAAAGAAAAGGAGACAGTTACCTACAAAGGAGTTCCCATAAGACTATCAGCTGATTTCTACAAAGAAACTTACAGGCAAGAAGGGACTGGAAAGAAGTATTTGAAGTAATGAAAGGCAAGGACCTACATCCAAGATTACTCTATCCAGCAAAGCTATCATTTAGAATAGAAGGGCAGATAAAGTGCCTCCCAGATAAAGTAAAGTTAAAGGAGTTCATCATCACCAAGCCCTTATTAAATGAAATATTAAAGGGACTAATCTAAGAAAAAGAAGATGATCAAAAATAGGGACAGTAAAATGACAACAAACTCGCAACTATCAACAACTGAACCTAAAAAACCAAAAACAAACTAAGCAAACTGCTAGAACAGGAACAGAATCACAGAAATGGAGATCACATGGAGAGTTATCAGTGGGGAGGGGGAGTGGGAGGGGTGAGAATGGGGGCAAAAGGTACAGGGAATAAGAAGCATAAATGGTAGGTACAAAATAGACGGGGGAGGTTAAGAATAGTGTAGCAAAGGAAGAAGCCAAAGAACATATATGTACAACCCATGGACATGAACTAAGTGGGGGAATGCTGGTGGGAGGGTGGTGCAGGGTGGAGGGGAATAAAGGGGAAAAAATGGGACAACTGTAATAACACAATCAATAAAATGTATTTTAAAAATAATTTAAAAAAGAAAAAAAAGAGACACTGAAGGCTAGAAGGTACTGGAAAGAAGTATTCAAAGTGATGAAGGACCTACAACCTAGATTACTCTATCCAGCAAAGCTATCACTTAGGATGGAAAGGCAGATAAAGTGCTTCCCAGACAAGGTAAAGCTGAAGGAGTTCATCATCACCAAGCCATTATTACATGAAATGTTAAAGGGACTTATTTAAGAAAAAGAAGAAGATCAAAGCTATGAACATTAAAATGGCAATAAATTCACAACTATCAACAATTAAATCTAAAAAACAAACTAAGCAAACAAGCAGAACAGAAACAGAATCATAAATATAGAGATCATTTTGGAGGGTTATCAGTTGAGAGGAGGAAGGGGAAGAATAGGGGAAAAGATGTAGGGATTAAGAAGTACAAATTGGTAGGTATAGAATAGACAGGGGGATGTTAAGAACAATATAGGAAATGGAGTAGCCAAAGAACTAATACTCATGACCCATGGACATGAACTTAGGGAGGGGATTGCTGGAGGAAATAGGGGATACTAGGTGACGGGGGACAAAGAGGGAAACACTGGAACAACTGTAATAGCATAATCAATAAAATATATTTTTTTTAAACTGCGATCTAGACGTGAAAGCAGGTGCAATATTGATTGAGCTCATTCTGATCCATCCTCACTTTTTCTTGTTTTTCGTTAATCCTTTGTTCCAGATCTGTGCTGGAGATGCCATGGACCTTACCTCATTAAATTCCAACCTTCACAATGGTCCCCAAGATAAAAAATATTCTTGCCATTTTACAAATGAGAAAACTGATGTTCAAAGACGGGAAGTCATTTCACCCAAGATTGCACAGCTACAGCAAAGGCAGAAAACAAAAGAAACTAAAACAATAGGCTCTGAAACCAGATACCCTAGCTCCTGCCTTGCCCTTCCTAGCTTAGGCAGGTCACTTGGCTTCTCTAAGAAGCCTCAGCTTCCACATCTGTGAAATGAGCAGAGTGAGTGCTCTGAGATGATGTGTGGGAAGCACTTTGCACAGGGCTTGGCACCCAGATGCATTGAATAAATAGATCATGATTATCTGATTATCAGTAGTTTTTGCTTGGCAGAGTTGGGACTTAAAGCCAGGCCTACAAGGCCCCTTCTACCTAGCTGACTGTACCCCACCTGCTTCCTTCTGCTCTCTGCAGGATGTGCCACGGCCCAGGGTGGGGCTGAAGATGAAGGGGAAGCAGAGGCAGGCTGGATCGAGGGAGCTGCCATCCTCCTCTCAGTCATCTGTGTGGTCCTGGTCACGGCCTTCAATGACTGGAGCAAAGAGAAGCAGTTCCGGGGCCTGCAGAGCCGCATTGAGCAGGAGCAGAAGTTCACCGTGGTCCGGGCTGGACAGGTGGTTCAGATCCCTGTGGCCGAGATTGTGGTTGGGGACATCGCCCAAATCAAATATGGTAAGTCTAAGCCACAGAACCAGATGGTGAAGCTAGAGTCTTACTGGCAGAAGTAAGACAGGCCAAGCAGACCCTAAGAGGCTAGCCCAGAGAAGGGGTTGGGTCCCTGAAGACTGATCACAAGTCAAGATGTCTTCTGAGATCCTTTGGGAGTAAAAGATTACTTCCTGGAGGGGGTAGGATTTCAGAATCCATTTAATGCAGAAATGGCAACTACATGGCACATGTGCCACTGCTTTCAATATCTGCACCCATAGCAGACACTGCAGATCGATGACAGCCCAGAGTCTAGATGCAACCTTCTCAATATAACACTCCAAGGACTACTAATACTCAGATGGGCTTATGAGATAAAAACCAGTTCCTATCCCTGATTTGGCTATTGATGGATGGTTGTTGGGCTAGGGAGGGTGTTATGGAGAGCGGACATAGATAAGTGAATATTCTAAGCCTGTGATACTACCACAGAGAAAGTGGGCAGGCTGATGCCAAAAGGGTTTAAATGAGCTATGTCCCTGAGAAAGTAGAGACGATGGGGGAGAGATTGGGGTATACCCCTTCTTATTTGACCCTCAGGGGCTTGGTTTTCTCTGATATGTGCCGGCCCTGGAGTCACCTCTACCTAGTCAAGATAGACTAGTCCCTTCCAAAAGAGTTTCTCAATCATAGTTGAAACCAGTTAATGAATCGTTGAGAAAACTAGGCCTCAAAACTACACCAGGCCCAGAGAAGCACTTAATAAACTAAAGAACATGCCCACTTGAGCTAGGATTGTTATTGGGCCCAACCTCAGCTCCCCAGGCCTTGTGCCAATCACCTTGGCTCAAGTCTTCAGCTTCCTTTCAGCCTGTGGTGGTGCCACCTTGGTTCCTACACACCAGGTGCTCTAGGCAGCTGGTCCCCAATCAAGAACTTTCCCTTATAACCATAACTTTAGGGGAATATTCCAGCCTCTCCAACTACCTGAGACCCTACTGACTCCTTTGACCTTCCTCCCATCAGGCGATCTCCTGCCTGCTGACGGCCTCTTCATCCAGGGCAATGACCTCAAGATTGACGAAAGCTCTCTGACAGGAGAGTCTGACCAGGTGCGCAAGTCTGTGGACAAGGACCCCATGCTGCTGTCAGGTGAGCTGCAGCCCAACAGTGGGCTCACTCCCATTGCCGCTTCCTGCCCAGTGAGGAAGAGGGTGCCTGGGTGCTCTTCAAGAGGTTGGAAGGTCTGGGGACTTTGGTCTTTGGCTCCAGATCTCTGGCCAGCTCAGCCCTAAATAAGAACTTCCTCCCTTTCCGCCCCCAAAATATGCCTTGAGCCTACTGGGCTCTCAGCACCACTGTAGGGATAGTGCAGTAAATCAAACTGACAAATCCCTGACCTCGTGGAACTTAACTTTCTAGTGACTTGGTTTTCTGAAAAGTCAAACCCTAAAGACTGTTCTCATCAGGGATGAGAAAGAATCAGGAGACAATTGTTTGGGATGCCTCCTGTGTGCTAGGCACTGGGCTGGGTGCTAGAGAAATAGCAATGGATGAGGCAGATGAGGCCCCAGCCCTGAGGAGCTGTGGCGTTGTTGAAGAGAGATAGGCAGTGGGAAAATTCCAGAGGGTGGGAGGTGTGTGACAAAAATTGGGAGGCAGGTAGCCAGGGAGGTCAGGGGAGGTCATGTGTGAGCTGAGGTGTGACTGATGAGCAGGAGCTGGCCTTATGACTATCCAGGGAAAAGTATGCTAGGCAGAAGCAACAGCAAGTGCAAAGGCCCAAAGGCAGGGTTGTGCTGGAGGACTATGAGCAAGATGGAGATCCGGAGGGGCCAGGTGTCAAGCCTCATGGGCATGGTCAGGAGTTTGGAAGTTTTTTTAGTGTCATGAGGATTCTCTGTAATGGTTGTAAGTGGTGAACTGATCACATTTACATTTTTAAAACCTCACTCTGGCTGCTGCAGGAGGCAAGAGAGGAAGTGGGGAGACCCTGCAGAGTTGAGACACCAGCCAGGTAACCACTCTCCCTCCAACAGAGACACCAAAACGGACTTATTTTCCAGGAGTGCTCAGCAAACCTTCGATCAGCTACTCTGGGACTGGCCCTGGGCTGAGCAGTGGGACCCACCTCTGGCTTCAGGAGCCTCCAGCCCAGATAGGCTGGGATAAGCAGACCAGCAAACAACTAATTCCACAGTAAGAGTGAGGAAGGTATACAAAAGCCAGGGATGGAGCTGAAGGTGGTGGCGGAATTGAGCTGGTTTTAAAGCATGGGTAGGAGGCCCACCAAACAGAGTTGTGGAGAAAGGGCCTTCCTAGCAGAGGCAAACACGTAAAAGGCACAGAGTTCTGAAGGAGTGTGGGATGTCCTAGAAATACAAAAAGGAAGTTCATCAGGCCTGCTGGGTAGGATGGGAGAAGGGAATGAGATTCAGGCCTGGGCATTTATTTATCCAGAACTTATTCAACTAACATTCATTAAGTACCTACTGACTGCCAGTAATTAATGAACAAACAAGGTCCTTGCCCTCCTGGAGCTTAGACTCCAAGAGACAGACAATAAAGAAACAAGCAAGCAAATATGTAAAATAATTTCAGATAGTGATAAATCAGATGAAGACATTCTACCATGGTAATGAAATAGAGACCCAGAAAAAGGGACGGGAACTTAGTTGGTCTGGGGAGACATATCTGAGATTACATTTGAGCTAAAACCAGAACAATGATAAGAAAGAGCATTCTAGGCAGAGGACAATAAGTACAAAGGCCCTGGGGCCTGACTGAGGGATGGGAAGCCTCAGGTGCCCTCTTAGAACTTAGGGCCACATGATAGTTTAGGGTCACGGCCCTGTGGCCCTGGTTCTGACCTCTGAGCTGAAGTGGTTAGCAGAGAGGTGAGCATTCTTGGGATAAGTGGCCAGGTGGATCATTTGGATCAATGGAAGTCGAGTGGAGGCACTGGGCCTGAGGGGACAGGTTGTGTCCCTTCCTCTAGTCAAGGAGAAGCATCATAACTGGGAAGGGGTGGCAGGATGTCTCTGAGACATTGGTAACTGAATGTCCCAGAAGACCAAGGGATCCTAAGAAAGCTAAGACCTGCAGGCCCTTGGAGACTCAGCAGAGAGCTCTGCCCTCAGTAGGGAAGAACAGGGAACTAGGGACAGACAAAACACAAAACACAGTTCAGGTCTTAGCAAGAACCTGGGAGAGCCCTGTGAAGCCCAAGCTTGTGGGATCACAGTGCGGTCAGCACTGGTCCTCAGCTCAGGAGTGGGTGTTCTGTGAGCACTGAGAGAAGAAAGGTACTATGGAGCCCCCAGGCTCAAGTTGAACCAACTGCTTTGGTCTCAACCTATACATGTGGCTGAGAGCCTAGGTATAAAGCAGACTCCGGGCCTTTGGATGTCAGGAAATATCAGCCATGCTCTCCCATGATGTCCTTGTGGACGAGATGGAGAAGGCTGTGCGGGAGACCAGAAGACTTTGGCCAGTTTGTGCTGATTCTTGGATTGCGGGTTATCTGGTGGAGGTTTCTAGTGACATTTCCTGGAGCTCCGTCCTGTCACAATATGGAAAGTGTGCCCATCAAGTTCACAGGGACCACCATCCCAGAGAGCATGGCAAAAAGAAAGCAAGAGTCAGAAGCCACAGAGATCACTGGAGCACAGTGTGAATTAAACTGAAGAAAATGAAACTTGACTGTGAGCATCAGTGCTAACATTCAGAAACACAGTTGCAAGGGGGTAAGGAGGAGCAAGCAGCTTGGCCCAAGCTCATGGTCAAAGACAGTGAGAAAGCGGCACAGTCGGCCCAATAGAAAGCACTTTAACTGGGAAGAGAAGACTTCTGTTAACAGAAGGCCTCTTCTAAGATAAAAGAGACTGCCTGTAAAATAGTAAGTTCCCCATCACTGATCGTGTGAGAGCGGACTCTGGACAGGCTGTGGGCGGCAGTGTCACAGAGTAGGCCCAAGCACTGAATGCAGTGCCCCTCCCAGCTGTGAAAGTCACAGATTCACCACACCCTACTCACTGCGTACCTCTGCTATAGACCCACCTGGCTCCATTCCCTCGGTCCTGCCTTTGCTGAGGCTGTTCCCTCCTCCCTGACGGCCCTCTCCCTTTGGTAGTGCTCATGTAACTTCTGCCCATCTGCTCGGGCCTACCTCCTACATGAAACCTTCTCTGAGCACCACCCCCAGCAGTCACTCCCGTACTGCCTGGGACCCACATGCCAGCCTGTGACCACACTGTGCCTTGCCCATTCGGACACAACCTCCTAACATTGATTGAGTTTTGTACTGTACAAACCATCTCAAATAAAATAAAGAGCAGCAACCATCCGCAGCCTCGCCACCCAAACAGATCTAATGGGTCTTACTTTTATGGGCCCCTTCCATCTTTGGCCGTAGGCAGATAGGGAGACAAAGGACAGATGCACTATGATGCACTTCTACATTCACCCATTCACCCAGACATGTCCAGGCAGGTGGGAGCCCAAATCTGAGGTTATCAGGAGGTCACACCCAGCTCCACCTGCGGACCCTGCACACCTTTGGGGTTCACGCACTGACTGCCAGAGTGAGAAGAGAGGCTGTGCTGACTTGTAGAAAGAGAAGAATTGGGCCAGGCTGAACCTGATTCAGGCTCTGGAATGAACTTACTGTGCGGCCTCAGGCATGTTGATTCACTTCTCTGAGCCTCAGTTTACCTGTGAGGACAAAAGGGGTGTCCTGGTATATGATACAGATAAAGCCCTACCAAGCTAAGGGATGCTCATAATGGATGGTTCCCCTTTTTGTTTCTCTGACAGCGCTAAAAGTTGGGGGGCAAAATAGGTCTGGGTACTAATCCCAACTGCCCGTTATTGGCTGGGAGACCCTGGACAAGCTCCTTACCCTTTCTGAGCCTCTATTTTCTCACTTTAAAATGGGATAGGAACCCCAGTTCATGATGTGTCAAAGTACCCACTTTCCTCTCTTCCTTCACCTCGACTGCCTTCCCTTTCCTTCTCTAGGCTGCCTACTTTTTCTCCACCATCCAGCTCCACCCTGCACAAACCTGCTTCCTCCAGGGGGGTTTCCGTGATTGCTCTCTTCCCCAGTGCTCTGAATTCTGGATAGCTGCCATTTGGTTGCTCATTTTTGTACATGACCAGACACCTCAGACCCTGTCCCTCTAGTGGGAGGCCTTGCTGGGCCATTGGGTCAGATAAGCCTCAGGGAGCACAGAGAGACCAGGCTAGGGGCGCCTGCGGGGTCCTCATGGTGGTTTCCCTTGTG